>JASDQU010244312.1:71064-82653 GCA_032191745.1 Picea mariana
AAATCCTGAAAAATAAGTCTTCAAATATCCTTGATAACAGTGCCAATGGATTCAGGACGTCCAAAAACCCCTAGCTGGGCTTTTACGACACCTCAATCGGCCAAAAGATGAGGAAGATAGGCCTCCTGCCATTTTCCTCCTTCAAGCTTACTAAAACTGGTTCACCAAAACGCACCCTTCTTGAATGAAACTGGCACACACGCAACATATAGCGTGAAAACCTAGCACCAGGTGCAACCGCGCCAACAATGCAAACTATCGAACAGTTATGGGCGCGCCAGCCCCTAACTGCCAAAACCACGGACACATGGGGGTCCATATGACCTGGCACATTTGTAAAAAGGGTTAACTATTTCAATGCCAAATAACAATGAAACGCGTGGCAAGTCGTTCAACCATTTTAAAACCACAAACAAATGTAAACCCCACGCGCATATGTATACGGTCACATGTATAAACCGTGGCAACACAAATAAAAACTCGTGCTCCATATGTATATGCGTATTAGTCATATGGTATTTGCATATAGGACCATGGATTAATATTCAACTATCAAAAATCCACATGCATGGCATATAGAACAGTGGTCATATGTTCAAAGTGTAAAACCGTGGGTCGGGGCTAAGCCCCGGCCCGACCCCTCCTCCATATAGATTATAACATAAACTTAAATATATTGTAACCCATTCATATAATAAGAAACAATACGTGGCGTGTTGGTTGGCTAGACTTTGTTAAAATGTTGCATGGTGGAAGGAGGTCCAGGGTTCGAATCCAGTGGACTCATAAAATTTTACATATATGAACCAATAGCCAATAAAGGGGTGCCACGTGGCAACCCATGATTGGGCCACGTGGCACCCAATCATTTGACCAAACTATGCCATGTGTCAAGATACCATTTGCCTTCAATTGCCAACCAAAATCTGCCATGTCATCATACAGATGTATGGTCAAGATACGTCACCTCTGCCACGTCAGCGTACAGTCATGCCACATTAGCATCTGTACGGACTGTACGGACTGCACTATTAGCGTCCATTTTTTTTCCTGTTTGGCGATTCAGACAGATCCTTATATCTCTCGCTCCTGATGTCCGTTTGAGACAAAATAAGTTGCGCTGGGTTCAAAATGATGAGGTCTACGCTCACGTTCGTTTCGAGGCAATTCTGAAAATGTTGATTTTTGAGCTAAAATTTGACTCTTGGTCCAGATTTTAATCATTTGTGCTTTCCTGAATACTTCGTTCAAGGATTTGGGGTTGTCAAACTCGATTCTGTCCTTGTAGGACTGTGGTAGGTAGCTTAGAAATCATTGAATTTTTACTTTATCCTCTCTGATGTACGGTACGAACCTTAATAGTTACAGAAATTTGTTTATAAGATCCTCCATCGTCATCTGTTCGAGTCGTAACTCGTAAAATTCTTTCATCTTCCTTTCATAATAATTTTCAGAAAGGTATTGTTTCTTGAAATACTTCTTAAAATCATACCACTCCAATTGTTTCTCCTTAAGGCCCTTGGCCAATTTCAGATCTTGCCACCATATACTGGCCTTACCTTTTAGATTGTAGATGGCCATGCTGACCTTCATGTTGTTGGAATGGTTGTAGATTTGGAAGTACTTTTTGATGTCCAACAACCATGCCTCTGCTTCTTCCTTGGTCCCGGATTCTCCATCAAAGATAGCTAGTTTAATCTTTTTAAATTCTCCTTCAAGGTGGTCCACTTGTTTTCTTTTTCGACTCGTTATAGTTCTATCTTCAGCTGGAGATGTTCCTTCAGACGAACTATCTCCTTTTTATGTTTCTAGTCCTAAGTTCTTGGAGGTTCTCTTGCTGACTTCTTTGTCGTTGTTATTGTCTTTTGGGATTTTCTTGGTCACTATATTGTGCAGCAGGACTTCGTTTATCTCTTGCTGTTCCTCCTGTGCTTTCTTCAATTTTTCATTATCAGCTTTAAAAATATGTAGTTCAACAATAAGATTCCTCATTGTTTCCAACACTTCTGTGGGTGAACTAACATCACTGTTCTGCCTTGTATCTCTAAGGGGTCTCTGCTACATATTTTCTTCCATCCTATTTTCTGCATTGTCTTGAGCTGCCATAATTAATCACCAAAACAGAAAGAGCTTTTTGTTTGTAACCAAAAGATTTATTAGTTTATATATAAAACATAATATCTATTAAGCAATTAAAGTGGCCTTGTTCAGGACCAGTGTTGTAACTTTTGATCTGATACCATATGTAACATACCTCCAATTTGCACACACAATTTTTTTTTTGTTATTTGTTCCTACCTAATTTTCCTGGTGGAAGGAAAGATGCTAATCATACAACTCTGATGCCAATTTGGTCACACCGAAGTACACTATGAAAGAACTTGTCATAAGACTGTGTTATAAAAATCTCATTAGCACTTCAGATCCTAAATATACCATAAGAGGTCTCCACATCATAACTCAGTTATACCATGAGTAGGAGATTGTATCTAGACAATACAAATCCCCTTCATTCTTGTTATTTATCCTATGTACATAGGACTTGTAAAGGATCGAGGCATAAATTATATGAGAGTCATTCCTATCATAAATTTTGTTTACGTAATAGATCTATGGGTCAATCTTAATACTTCGGGAGTCTTAACCTGTTTTCTGTTGATAAGGTTATGGGTAAACTTTCCCATTAGACTGATATCACAACTGTTAAGTCACATTCATCTTGGGTTCTCGAATCCATTGGTTGCTCATGGTGAACTAGTTAGCTCATGAAAACAGTGAGATGTGGCCAACTCAGATAGCACTTCTAATTCAGTTAATGAAAGGGTAGGTAAACTTTATTAGAAAATTAAGATAGAGTGCCAAATCACATCACCCTTTAACACGGAAGAGATGGTTCTCTGTCACAATAGATAAACCTTTTCCAGATCATTAATGACCGTCCTATGATCTCTATTGAACTTTTCTGGCTTCACAACCGAGATACCATACCAACCCCGTCTCGTCACATGGTTGCCTATCCTATGTACTTTCCACATTTATTTCCAAGACAGAAGTGCATCGCCTAGGGTTTAGGGAGGCTCACAGTTTTGTCATTTCTCATCATTTCCTCCTACGAAGTTTTTGGGTGTTTCTATGTTCTTCTTGAGGCCGAGACTGTAAAACATGGTCGAAAGAATGTCCCTGGGGTTCTGTATATCACACTGTCGTATCAGGGGCGAACTCCCAGTGGTAAGAGCAGATGCACCATGGTTATATTCGACGACATGTTTGGGAAATGATGGTAAGTGCTTCCTTAACCCAAACCCTGATAGGTTAAAATAGGTTGATATATATTTGGCAATGTTAACAGGGTTTTATTATGAATCTGGTTATATCCTTCTCTGTGATAACCCTTTTGCTTAGGACTGACTGTTTACTTCTCAGGCCTTTCCTTGTCTTCCTATATCGAGTTTCCGATGAAGTAAGTCAGCCTCGTGGGTGATTCACCGACGAAATAATCCCTCGACTTGATTGATGAAAATGTTGAGATTCTTGAACTGGTCGAAGGCGTTCTTTCTCATAATCGCTCCTGTGTCTAGTATTTTATTTTCTCCTTTGTTTTCCTACGGTCGTTTTTACTGGAAGTCCTTAGGAGAGTTATCGAAGGTTCTTGTGTGCAAAAAGTTCACCTTACCAAAACGTGACGACTCTGTTTGTTTTTGTTTTTAAGATACGCTACAACATTTCATTTTGAACGAGTTTTGTAATTCCTCCCTTTAATGAAATCTTTGTTGTTTTCATTTCCTCTTATAGTATGTTTATAAAGGTTAGTTTATCTTTACTTTCGATACGTTTTACACAAAAGAAAATATTTAAGGGTTATTATTGGCACTAATGGTGGCCTTGTTTATGTGAGGACCCATCAAAGGTTTACTGCATCCTTCCCCTTCACTCAGACTGTCCTCTAGAATGCAAGCAGGAAATGAGGTTTTGGATTTGTGTACCAAAGATGAGTATTTACTATTTTCGTTTACCCTATCTCTTTTGTAAATTTCCTTTTGTTACTTGTTATTTGAATGAGGACTAAAATTTTCAGTGTTTTTTTTCTTGGCGGGTAGTTCTCATTCTGCACCGGCCTCGGGTTCCGCCCAAGTCTCCGACGAAAGGTATTCGGGTTCCGAAATATTTTCCTTACTCTGGCTGATTCCACAGGTTCTGCAAATGCTTAAGTGAAAATTGTGCCCTACTTCTGGTTCTGTATAAAAATAGTTTAGTTAACTTATGGAACGAAAAGGAGGTTGTCACAGGAATTTCTGGGTTCATTCGCTTGTCTTTGTAAAATATTAATTCAGTAACTTGATATTCGGTCTGGTCTACTGTGTAGTTTTGTTTCCTTGTTTATTTAAAGGACATATCTGGCCGTTGTTATTTGAAGTGTCAAATTTCAATTCTAGTGACCCGAATGTATGATTTCAATCTCTGTATTTGTTCCTTGGAAAGATCTATGTCTAGTTATATAATCTTACTATTTCCTGTTCCAAATATCTAAAATTTATTATCGAAAGGAGGAAACCCTCCCATGATTAAATGATGTGGTCGTTAATATTATTGGGTTCATTGCATTCGGTCCTCAATGTAGCTGTGCATAATTTGTTTGTTTGGTCTGAAACGCTCGAGCTCTATACTTATTCCATAATGGTGAATATACACCTGTCTGAATTCCTTTATCATATCCCAAAAACAATGTTTTCTTATGTACCTACGATCCCTTGTGCGTATTAGCTACTGTAGGTATTAAATTCAATATTTGTTATCGTATTCTGTTAAAAAAAAAGGGTGCGCGTATATTAGTTCATATATATACATGATGCATATTGATTTTTGGTCTATCGTGGGTGAGTCCTGAATGGTAGTAACTTATCTTTACTAAGGGAAAAATGGTGTTCTGATTCCCTTTATAAATCTGAACTTGTAAAGAGTAGGAATTATCTATTCTGTATACACGTTTCATCTAGCTTCAACACTGTCCATACTTAGATGATATGCACCAAGCCTTCGATATATGGAGATGTCTTTGTTATACCCGAAGGAAAGAAAAGAAATTAAATCTTATAAGCAATTACTCCAGAATTTAATCACAGAATCCATTCGAAATGATTTAGTAGGATAGTCAACTCATTCCTAACTCTCGTACATATTTAGTCGATAAGACTTATTTAGGGATCTATTATAACTGTCCTATCGGAAGTTTGATCCCACCCAATCACATGGTCAAACAATTTTATTCTCACCACAGTTATAGGACATACCTACATGTGTTAACAGTTTTATAATTAATTCAGTCTTGTTATAGCAAAATACATTCAACCAATATACCATTATTTCTAGAGGCATTAATGATTTCACTACTGTTATAGCCAATCCGTTCTATAGATATGTAAATAATTCGAATTCGATACAACAACATACATTACATCAAGTATACAATTATTCATTCATGTGTTAATGATTTCACTACTTCTGTAACTAATTTATTCAACAGATGTGAAATAATTCGAATTCGAAACAGTAAATACCTTACAACAATATACAATTATTCATTCATGCAAGGATAGACTACATATCTGAACCAGGGTGCAGAAAGACAAAGGGAACAACCACGTTCCTCCCAACCGTAGAACCGAGCAGCCATAATCACTTGCGCAGTTCACCCCCTAGCCTGACCATGAGTCCATGAGAGCGAACCTGGAAATCCCTCTTTAGCAATGTCTTTCAATTTAGTAGCTCCCCCTTGCCTCACACTCATTCAGTGTTCATAACACGAAGGAAAAAATAATCAATAATCTCTTTCCTAGCATACTTGGTAGCATCCTCCCTCCTCACATATGCTTATTTATTAATTGCCCAGGTCATTTTTCCCTCCCTTGGGATTTTTCACAGCCTTCTAAATCCCTGATTTTCAGGGGTTGCCAATGGCCAAATCACTGATTTGCCACTTATAAAATCAGCCTTGGGGAAGTTCCAGCATGTTCCCCACTCATGGAGTCATGGTCAGCTACTTTTAACATGGTTGTTCCATTTGTCCTCCTCCAATCAATATAAAATATTCTGTTTTTATACAAGTGTCATTGTCAAATAGTTAGTTGGGTCAAATCAGATCTCTTCCCAATAGTCATAATAATTTATTACAAACAACAAATTCGAAATCCAGAATTTCCATAAATGGCAAAAATTTTCCAAATTCGAATTTACTTAAAACGAAATAAAATTCCAGCAATTTAAATTTTCAAAAAATATTTTATTTTGGGGGATGTCACAGTGTGATAGTGTGACAATGGATAGTATGATAGTGTGACAATGAGACAGTGGATAGTGCGATAATGAGACAGTGTGATAATGGACAGTGCGACAATGTGGCAATGTGATAGTGGACAGTGTGATAGTGTAATAATGGATAGTGTGAAAGTGTGACAATGTGACAATGTGATAGGGCAACAGTGTGATAGTGGATAGTACGAAAGTGAGAAAGTGTGACAGTGGATAGTGAGAAAGTGTGAAAGTGGATAGTCCAACCATGTGAGACTGGACAGAGTGACAGTGTGATTGTGCAATAGTGTGAAAGTGTGATGGTGTGATAGTGTGATAGTGTGACAGTACGACGGTGTGACAATGAGCAGAATGGAATTGAGCAGTATGGACTAAGTAGTATGGAACTAAGTAGTATGTAACAGTGCATTATGGAACTGAGTAGTATGGAACTCAGCAGTATGGACTGAGCAGTATGAGCTCAGAAGTATGAACTGCATGGAATGGACT
Organism: Picea mariana; assembly: GCA_032191745.1. Classification (NCBI taxonomy): domain Eukaryota; kingdom Viridiplantae; phylum Streptophyta; class Pinopsida; order Pinales; family Pinaceae; genus Picea; species Picea mariana. The sequence continues at coordinate 77,860 of JASDQU010244312.1, forward strand.
ATGACGAAGATTTATCGGTTTTATATTGTCCATTTGATTTAGTCAAAGAATGTTTGATAACATGATTTTGTACACAATGTAATTGTCATATACCCACATGCTTTATTTAGACAAAATTGTAATTGAGAGGAACTTGATTTGGTCAATAGTTGTCAACAATATAACTGATATACTTTATTTAGATAAATAATAACTAACAATCTGAATTTTATATGATCAAAGTTTTTCCACATTGCAACTGTCACATGTCCATGTACAGGAAGGTGGACTCGAGAAAAATGATATAAGTATGGATATGATCTGATTGTGTAGAGCTCAAAATTGAAGGGACAAACAATACTCCAACTATTCACAGAACATAAATATAAATTCACAAGTCTACATTGAAAGTTTTGTTTTTTTTTAAATTAGGGTGGAAGGGTGGTGCTAGTGTGAGTTGTAGGTCACTAAGGATTGGAGTCCTCATCATTTGTATCATGCTGGTTCCTGAGAAGATTAGAGTGCTCATCATTTTGTAATAGGTTGGTGCCTGAGAGGATTGGTGTCCTCATTATCTGCCACAAGTGGGTGCCCATTGAGTTGAATTGTATGTTGGTTCTTGCAGAATAACATAAGAAAGAAGATTTGTGGTTTTCTCCGGCATTGGTTTTCCACCTAATATCCTGGTGTACTATGTTCACTTCGATGTTTTTCATTTCTATTTGTCATTAAGTGTGATGGTTTAATTTTTGTTTGTCATTAAGAGTGATGTTTTGATTTATGTTTTTTTTTGTCAGTAAGTGCACACTACTGGTAACTTATATGGTTGGAAGAAAAGAAAAATACATAAATTTAATACAATACCAATTCACCCCTGCCCCCCTATCAGAATTATTGTGAGTTTCAACATATGAAAGCTAGGTAAAAATGCATGATGATGTTGAAAGCCACAAGAATTCAGTAATCTTATGATTCTAAACTTTATAGTTGGTATATACATGTAGATTTTAAGAAAAATGAAGGAGAACATAATTTAATTTATGTCTTAAAGGAAAGTGGAACAACAACATCTCATAGAAGTTATGCAAGTACAAAAGATGACGATATACTTCATGAAGACATGCTAAAAGAGGTTACATCTATTGGAATGATTATTGATAGTTTTACGCCTGAGGAAAGAAGTACAGAAAAGGAAAGCACGGAAGAAGAGATAGATATTTTCGAGGAGTGGATCGAAGAAGAATCAAGTAATGGATATTGCATGGATATTAGAAATACAATTCAAGATGGTTTTGTTGAATTGTATGAAGAGCTGAATTTCTTGGAGGAAAGTATAGTAAGCCAAATATTGCATATTCAAGATGTGAAGTCAAAACTCGAGGAAAAAGACATTGTCTTGAAAGACAATGAGGTGAAAGATGCAAAGCAGAATAGGAAACATATGTTAGAGATAAGGGTGTTATAAATATTATACAGGAAGAAGATATGCAGCAGAAAAGGAGAAGTGACAACAATGAAATTCAGCCAATGATAAATATGGATAAGGAAATTGATGGATTGTGGATGTTGATGAGGAAAATGCCTAGCAGAATATACAACAGAAAAGGAAGGAAAGCCAACAACAGAGTTCAGAGTTCAGTTGATTGAAAGACTTTGCATAAACAAGGAAACAACAACATAAAGTTTGGAAGCCTCGACAATTGGAAGTAACTACAGAAGAAGAACAACAAGGTAGCAAAGTAGAGAGACAACTACAACATAAGGTTCGGGATCCAAGAGGAATTTAATCAATGAAGACTCATTATCATGAAGCATTCCAACCTTGGGAGTCTTATGCATAAGCATCGTGCTTCCATAATCTTGTACATTTGATAAGACCTAAAGGGTCTTCATTTTATGAAGGGAGTTGGTTTCCTAAGTGTGTATTGTTGTAATTTTCTATGTTTTAAGGGAATTTTAAAATAATTATGTAATGGAGATTGAGATTAAGGATGTTGGAATTTGATATTCTTACGAAAGAGATCTCAAGAGTTGTAAGGTTGTAGAGAGATCCTAAAAGGATCTCTCAAGGATTTTGTGGATCTAGAAAAATCTTACAAGTGTTGTTGAGGATCTAGAGGGAGGATCCTTAGGGATTGTTAGTTGCGATTGTTTTAGATCTGAACTAATTTCATTTCAGAATCCTTTAGTATGCATTGTAAGCCTTGAAGGCATTGGAGGTGGGCAAAAAAACATAGTGAAATCGGACCAGAGAGAACAAACAAAAGTCGGTTAGGAGAGATATGCAGAAACATGCCAAGAATTGAATTTGGCGTGTGGATAAGAGAGAGTATGTTTGTAATTTTTATGTACAATATATTATTGAGTAGGGAAATGCACTCTATTTTGAGTGTTTCGAGCATTGATCTCTCAAGCCTTTGTTACAGCTACGATTGAATTTGATTTCCTGTGTGAAATGAAGTGGTTAATCATCTCTGTATTACTCATTCATCCCTTGGAGGCGTTATGAGGATATCTAGAATATACAGACCCTCTCCCAGCATAAAAATTTAGTCTCCCTGTCGTAGAGAATCCCAGGCCCCTTGCTTGTCTTCATATATGCATCAAGAAGAACATTACAATCTTTGTTACAGGTCTTGCTGTAGAGGTTAACGCAGACCGTCGGATCAAGGGTAGAATTTGAAGACCATTGAATGCTAATCGTGGATGGCGAATGTAGGGAATGGAGAAATATTGACTATTGGATCGATTCAAATAGTTTACTAGATTCGTGATCCATTAACGAGCAATTAGGACAGGGATAGAACCGATCGTTGATCGTAACCTTGATCAACGATCCATATCTCCTCGCGATTTAAAATAGCCGAGGAATTAAAACAAAGTCGAAATGCGAAAGGTTGATGCCACTTGTTTTGGGGATGCTACGTGTCAACGTTGTGTTAACTTGCGTTTTCATAAGCGGGTTTTATGATCCACTTTTTTCAAACGCGAAAAGGTAGCTATGGTCTTTAGGTCTATGGTTTCTTTATATATATAAGCACATTCAGATTGTTTGCAGGTTTCAATCCTGCAAGCATGTGGGAACCAGAATTAAGGGAAGGAGCACAATCAATTTGTACATGAATTTTTTTTAAGTGGAAAAATAACTCAAATTATATTGAAATAATTTTTTTACATAAACATTGCAATAGAAGTATGAATAATTTGATTCTTAAAATCATCCCTTACAAGTCAAATTCTAAAGACTAACAAAACTTCTTCTACAGTAGGATTCTCATTGTTAAAAGGAGAACAAGAAAATTAAAAACTCAAGCGAATCCAAGTCAATGAAACTCAATCAGTGATATACTCAACAGGAACAATCATTTTCAGCAGAGGACCATTACTCACTTAATCAGAATTTTTTTAAAGAAATAGCAATCTCCCTTTTGGCAAAACAAGGGCTCTTTTTGACAAGTTACCAGCCTCTTTATTAGATTCTCTGTAAATATGTTGATAAATGATATCTTGGAAATTTCTTTCAAGGAAGGCGTTTCCATCCTTTGATTTTGGTGACCATAAGATTGTCCTTTCGTTGCATCCACTAGATAACAACCTTTGAGTCCCCCAACATCTGAATCTGAAGACGATGGATATCCAGATGTTTAGCCAAAAAAAATGTTACCCACGCACCAATTAACTTAGCCTTCGTATTGAAACCTGTTCCAAGTTAAAGATCCACCTTATATCGATGACATAAATTATTTTTATAGATCCCCTTGTACCACAAGTCGCTCCCTCGTTTGTGGACGCCCCCATCAAAGAAAGCCATCGAATATCCATCAATTCGAGCAAATGAGCTTAACCTTAAGGTAGATTGTCTATGATCAGAACTGTTGTAAGATAAGCTGTTTAAAGTTCTGTGAGTCACTACAGAAGGTGACGGATCAATCCTTTGGACAGGAACTTACCCGAGCCTTGTTCCAATGGTTAGTGTTATCGCTCAGTTTGTAGTCAAGGTCAGGTAGCTTAAAAGTAAAGGTCAAACTGGCGTAACAGGAGCTTCTCCACCCACTGTCACCTCGATGGGGGGCTCTTTCTATTCAAGGTGGCTAATCCCAAGGGAGACATCCCTAGTAATCTGGGGTATTGAAAGGAAAAGGATCAAGAGATTAATGCTTAAAAGGTCAAAGTAGGTTTTCCCTTCACAGATTACTGCCAAGAAGATAGTCAAAATGAAGGTATTCCACAAAACAAGCACCTGTTTGCGAGACAAGGAAAATAAAACTAAAATGTGCAACAGTGGTTAGTACTTCATAAACTAATGACTATCTTTATTATATATGAGCACATATAGCAGTAATTATTTACGAAGTCAATGATTGCAAAAAAATGACAATGGTTTATAATATTACTTCTCAATAACACTAGAAATGATATAGCATTTAATGTATAAAATCAATCCTTGAATTATCACAACGCATTAAATATCATCATATGCTCACATACAAAGTTTGTTGCGTCACTATACTAGAGGTGACGTCAGCCTAGTTCTAGGGTTAGTTTGATAAGTAAAGAGGTGGACGTTTTGCAAATTAGCCAATGAAAATAATCAACACTTCGATGTCTATTGCTAGATGACAAAGCCACAACGTTTTATATCAAACAAGAGTTCAAAAGAGGCATGACGTCATCATAAAATTAGGGTTAGTAAGTCGCTAGGGTTAGTTAGGGTTTCAAAATTTGGAAGTTTGAAAAGGTTGTTTTGACACAATAGACTCAACGTTGGATAATTAGACTAGTGCCTTAGGGTATAATGGAGTCAAGGAGCAAGGC
>JASDQU010244313.1:0-15260 GCA_032191745.1 Picea mariana
TCTATTGTAACATTGTTCTAGAGTGGCTAAAGACCATATACCTGGTCCTAGTCTACACGGAGACTTGTAGATTTCGAAAATTCATGAATTTGTATGGGGAGCATTTTAAATGAAGATCAAATTTCTTTGCACTCTGAAATTGTCTCTTTGTTATTTTTTTTAAAAATCTCAGTTTTCCTCATCTTTTTTTAATACAACGTTAAAAATAAAAATAAAAAAAGAACAAAAAACATATTTATTTTGTAAAAGTCATGTATATAAGCTTTATTTATTAGCTTGTTTAATATGTATACACTTTTATTTTTGCTTTCTTTACTATTTTGATTTTATTATTTTTTTATTACATCCTAACTTCTAAAAGAAAATATGAAAAAATATTATATCATTAAAATATTACTCCACTATAGTCTTCAAACTAAACTTTATTTAATAAACCTTTCTTTTAATTAAATCACCTTAAAACTAACATAGTTTTATTAACTTTCTCTAGCTTTTGGTTAATTTTTCTTTAGTTACTTTTTTCTCAAACAAATACAAAACAATTGACTTTTCATTTTTATTATTTGCATTTTCTTTATTAAATTTAATTTTGTTACTCCAAATGTATAAAATCCCAGATAGAAGTAATAAAATTGTAAAATCACATAAAAATCAAATATTACTAGGAAAATGAATTCACGCTTGGACTGTAGGTTAGGGGAAATTTGACCTGGAGTTCAATGCACATTCTTGTCCGAGGCTTTAAGCTTAGGGTGATATTCTCGTCTCCTCTCGCCTAGCCCTACGGGAGGTTGAAAATGTTGGTATTGGGGACTCTCTAGTCCCTCGACGTCAACATATCTTTGGTGACCATACTCGGGAAGAACCGTTCAATGGTTCTTTCCTAGTTCTATTTTAATTCTTTCGAATTTACATTTATCTTTCCTAAACCTCAATGTATCAATTGATTAGAAGTATGTTTAGTGGTTGTAACCCTGTGCTTTTAGCTACTAACCCTGGGAAGTTCATTCGCAAGTATGGCATGTTTGAGTTTGAAGAAGACCTAAACAATTCCCCTTGGTTTGTGCCCATTCCCTTGAAGTTTTCTCACTCGGTTAATCCTTTACCTCACAAATTCAAGAATCATTTTCCTCTCTTTCATGGCGATAGAACTGTTACGGTGATTGAACATCTTCGTGCATTTTCAAATGCTTGTACCATTCTCAGAGTAAATGATAATGATAGTTGCATGTTTTTGTTCATGAATTCCCTTCAGGGTAATGCTGCCTCTTTATTTTCCAACCTTCTTGATGGATGCATCTCTACGTTGTTTGAAATTTTTTACTGGTTTACTTCTACCTTTGGGAATTTGGATAATCCTTATGAGCATCTTAAGAGATTTAATCATTTACTTATGAAAGATAATGAGAGCATTCTTACATTTAACCTTCAGTTTATCAAGTTATACAATTTAATTCCTACTTCTATTCGCCCTACCAACTCGACTGCTCTGTTGCATTACTACGAAATTCTACCTCCTCTTTTCCGATGGTGATTAGAAGAAAATAATGTTCAAAACCTAGAGATAGCCTTAACCACTTGCCTCGATTTTGAAGAGAAAATCCGCAGAACATGCTTTGCCTTCATTATTCATGATTCACACAAAGATAAATGTCTCCTTTAATCCCCGCCATCAAGAGTTTACAGGATCACATGTCCTTCCTTGAATCGCAATCCTCGAATCATGCTTGTTTGAATATATCTTGGGAGCCCTCTCTCCTAGGGCCTAATTATAATAACTTCACAAATTGTGGTTGAAATCTTGAACATGAAGAGTATCCCGATTATATCATGATGCTTGAGGATCAACCCACCTCCCACATTCCAAATACCAACCTGCTTAGACATTGTGAAAAAACTCAATCCCGAGATCATCTATCATCTCAAGCTTCTTATCTACATGCACATCATGGAAATTTTGATTACGCAAATGAAGAAATAAATTCTGACCATATCAAACCAATTCTAATATGGAGGTTTTCTCCTTGTGATTCACCACCATTGCTCCATTCCATCTTGGCTCAGGTTTTTTTTTTTTTTTCTTCGCGCTTGGTCTTTCTATTGTAACATTGTTTTAGAGTGGCTAAAGACCATATACTTGGCCCTAGTCTACGCAGAGACATGTAGATTTCGAAAATTCATGAATTTGTATGGGGAGCATTTTAAATGAAGATAAAATTTCTTTGTACTCTGAAATTATCTCTTTGTTATTTTTTAAAAAAATCTCAATTTTCCTCATCTTTTTTTAATACAACGTTAAAAATAAAAATAAAAAAGGGACAAAGAACATGTTTATTTTGTAAAAGTCATGTATATAAGCTTTATTTATTAGTTTGTTTAATATGTTTAAACTTTTCTTTTTGCTTTCTTTACTATTTTTATTTTATTGTTTTTTATTACATCCTAACTTCTAAAAGAAAATATGAAAAAATATTATATCATTAAAATATTACTCCACTATAGTCTTCAAACTAATGTTTATTTAATAAACTTTTCTTTTAATTAAATCACCTTAAAACTAACATAGTTTTATTAACTTTCTCTAGCTTTTGGTTAATTTTGCTTTAGTTACTTTTTGCTAAAACAAATACAAAACAATTGCTTTTTCATTTTTATTATTTGCATTTTCTTTATTAAATTTATTTTTGCTACTCCAAATATATAAAATCTCAGATAGAAGTAATAAAATTATAAAATCATATAAAAATCAAATATTACCAGGAAAATGAATTCACGCTTGGATTGTAGGTTAGGGGAAATTTGACTTGGAGTTCAATGCACTTTCTTGTCCGGGGCTTTAAGCTTAGGGTGATATTCCCGTCTCCTCTCGCCTAGCCCTACGGGAGGTTGAAAATGTTGGTATTGGGGACTCTCTAGTCCTTCGACGTCAACATATTTTTGGCGACCATACTCAGGAAGAACCGTTCAATGGTTCTTTCTTAGTTTTGTTTTAATTCTTTTGAATTTACATGTATCTTTCCTAGACCTCAATGTATCAATTGATCAAAAGTATGTTTAGTGGTTGTAACCCTTTGGTTTCAGCTACTAACCCTGGGAAGTTCATTCGCAAGTATGGCCTGTTTGAGTTTGAAGAAGACCTAAACAATTCCCCTTGGTTTGTGCCCATTCCCTTGAAGTTTGCTCACCCGGTTAATCCTTTACCTCACAAATTCAAGAATCATTTTCCTCTCTTTCATGGCGATGGAACTGTTATGGTGATTGAACATCTTCATGCATTTTCAAATGATTGCACCAATCACGGAGTAAATGCTAATGATAGTTGCATGCTTTTGTTCATGAATTCCCTTCAGGGTAATGCCACCTCTTTATTTTCCAACCTTCTTGATGGATGGATCTCTACCTTGTTTGAACTTTCTTACTAGTTTACTTCTACCTTTGGGAATTTGGATAATGCTTATGAGCATCTTAAGAGATTTAATCATTTACTTATGAAAGATAATGAGAGCATTCTTACATTTAACCTTCAGTTTATCAAGTTATACAATTTAATTTCTACTTCTATTCACCCTACCAACTCGACTACTCTGCTGCATTACTACAAAATTCTACCTCCTCTTTTCCGATGGCGATTAGAAGAAAAGAATGTTCAAAATCTAGAGATAGACTTAACCACTTTCCTCGATTTCGAAGAGAAAATTTGTAGAACATGCTTCTCCTTCATTATTCATGATTCACACAAATATTTGTCTTCTTTAATCCCCATCATCAAGAGTTTACAGGATCACATGTCCTTCCTTGAATCTCAATCCTCGAATCATGCATGTTTGAATATATCTTGGCAGCCCTCTCTCCTAGGGCCTAATTATAATAACTTCACAAATTGTGGTTGAAATCTTGAACATGAAGAGTATCCCAATTATATCATGATTCTTGAGAATCAACCCACCTCCCACATTGCAAATACCAACCTGCTTAGACATTGCGAAAAAAACTCAATTCCAAGATCACCTATCATCTCAAGCTTCTTATTTGCATGCACATGATGGAAATTTGATTATGAAAATGAAGAAATAAGTTCTGACCATGTCAAACCAATTTATGATACTTTGTATTCGTTGATAATTCTAATGAGTGGTCAATTGATGAGGACCAACATGACTTTAATGTTGCATGTGAGGAATCCTCTTTTGAAGATATTCATGAATTCAATCGAGACCTTATTAAATTGTATAAAATTTTTGCTAATCCTTTGTTTCAATCAAAAGAGGTTAAAGAACTTGACACCATCGAGCATGTCCCTTTTAGGTGCACTTTTTATTTCGATGACAATGACTATTGTAGGGACATTCCTATTTTTTTTAATCCATGTTATGAATCTTCTTTTCATGACAACCCTGTTCCTAATAGAAAGGTCCATACAGATGATACTAATTTTTTTGTTGAATTCATGGATCATCCCTTTAAGGTACAAACCCTAAACCCTAAATCTAATTCAATCAATACCTTCATCATTACTGGAAAATAATTTGTTGGTTGGCATGTCTTGGAGGTTGGTGATCGTTTCTTTTGGATACTGATTAATCATTTCTCAACACCATATACATCTGTTGGTTGACATGTTGGCAGTTCCTCCACGCACAAATTTGTCAGACTCATAATATCCGCATGCAAGGCATGTGACACATTCTTTTACGCTAAATTTCATCTGACCCGATTCCAAGATAATGTTTCTTTTTATCTGTACATAAATAAAATAATAATAAAATAATGATTATAAAATTCGCAATAAGGGGTAGATTAGTTTTGATTGATTTCACAATTATTTAGTTTATTTTCTTGTTTTATTCTTATTTCATTTTGTTTCTTTTCTTTTTTTCCTTTCTGATGGTCAAAAGTGATGGAGCAATGGTTGGTGATATTAAAAGGAAGACTATATGTATATTTTAAATGATTGACCAAATCTGTGTCAGTGAACAACAACCTTGTCAGTGAACCAAGTAGCCTTCTTTCGTCTCAATCCCTCGCTTGTCTACCATGCGCTTGCTACGCAAGGCACCCTCACTCGTCACAGACGTCAATCCTATCCCCATCTCCCTTCTTTCCCTTTCTTCGTCCCATTCATTTTGAGATGCCTCCAGCATACACGTTGTGGATGATTAGTGTTAAACTTGGGTCTTTCCCTCAGCACACATCCACAAAAGGTTTCTAGCCTTGTAATCATTTTTTCAAGATCTAAAGAGTCATTCCTTTGGGGTATACAACCAGACCAAACCCCCTCATACTTACCACTTTTCATGAGTTATTCCACAAAGTCCCGATCCATGAATCCCTTGACCTCCATCGTGTCTCCCCCTGTTCTATAACCTAGTCCACCCAACCCTATGAGCCTCTTCTTGTTCCATGTCGAGTCACCCTCAGTCCCTTCCCCTTCCCTACATTACTCGTCCCTTCCCCTTCCCTGCAGAGAATCAAGGATCGTAATTTATTTTTTAAATCTTGCACGCCACTATAAGGGATGCACATCTGTTGGTTGGCAATTGTTGATGACGATTTTTTTCAAAAGTACTTAGATGGAAAAGCGTTGCCACGCTCCCCCTCTCATTTCAAAATTGATTGTGCAAAGTCTTGTGCGCTCCCGCTGAGTTTCTGCTCCACATTCAAAGAAGATGTCATTAAATATTTTTTTTTAGTTATGATGAAGATGGTCGGTGATCAATTTTGATGTTGCACATGATACAAGCTCTCAAATAAACACTGGTTTACTACAAGCATTTGACAAGGATGATACGACTTATATTAAAAGGAGATAATATATAACTGAGTGCAAAGGACCTTGGATTGATAGTTAAGGCCGACAGTGGTGTTAGAGTGGTTGAGCCTTTTGATGCAATTTTTAAATTCTCAAAGGTTGTTGGAAAGACAAACATTCATGTAGTTATTTCAAACATGTTAACAAATTTTTCATATAGGATATTGCAACTATTCATAAGGCTCTAGGAATACATTTTGGCCTTCCTCATCACAATATCGAGGAGAGAAAATGTGGCTTGTTCACAGTTCAATAGAATCTGGGCAGACGAAAGCATTTATTTTAATCAAAAATATGATTTTTGGAGTCCCCAATATCCTCCTGGTTTTGTTGTACTAGGAGACTGTCTAACCCCTGTGGATGAACCTCCATCAAATGGTGTTCTTGCATTAAACACAAGTTTTTCTAAAGTAAATAGACCTTTACATTTTGAACTTGTTTGGTCATCATCAGAATACAAGTATTGTTCATATGGACAACAAATAAAACCATCAGAATCAGATATTAGAGAGACTGATGTGTCTCAATACTCGCACCATAATCCTGAACAAAGCGAGTGCAGAGTTTGGATGCCAATTCCACCTGAAGGCTATGTTGCACTGGGTTGTGTTGTATCACGAGGGAGAGAACAACCATCATTATATTCTTCTTTATGTGTTTTGGCTAATTTAGTAACACCATTCCCACTTAAGGATTGTGTTTTCTTCAATTATCCACAATTGAACTTTGAGAACAAAAATAATGCATTCTGGTGTGTTGATAATTCTGTAGGATCATTTTTTTCCTGGACAATTAGAAAGTAGTCATTTAAAGTGGAAAGCCTATGATTTATGTAATGTCGTGTTTGGTTACAATCAAGAATATGCCAATCCATCCATGCAGAAACCTGTACGTGGTAGCGATAGTAAAAAGGAGGTTATGAACTTGGAAAGATCCGAACCCATATTATCTAATCAAAGATATCAAAGTGTAGCACAGTTTGAGTTAGTGTGGTGGAACAGAGGTAACAGTGCAAAGGAAACTATCTCTATTTGGTGTCCTGTTGTTCCACTTGGATGTTTTTATGTCGGTGATATCATTAAAGATGAACCTGAAAGGGCTTTGCGGGTGTTAGCAAGAAAGAGACATGGTAAAGTAAATCCAAATATCAGGACATATGACCTCCTGTTTTCTTTGTTTGGAAATGTAAATCCTCCACACGAGTCATGAAATCGGTAGTCTCAGGAAGATTTTTCGAAAAGAATATCTACAATAGAGATGGACATGAAGAGAAATGGTGTTGAACACAATAAAAAATTAATGAAAATTCTGCTGAAATCTCTTGAAGCAGAAGATATGGTAAAATAATTGCTATAGTATTTACATGTTGCAGAAGATCACTTCAATGGTAGAGATGCTCCAAGTGCTCCATTGCTTGGAACAAACATGTACAATAGTGTTCTTCATGCACTAGTTGAGGCAAAAGAATGGGATGTGGTTGTTGATGTTTTTGAGAACATGAAGGCATTTGGTTTCAAACTTGATGCAGAAACATACCATATTATGATAGATTGTATCATCCTTACAGTCTGCCCATGCATTGATGGCTACAATGTTGTAGGTTGGATTCACATTTAATGCGTGTACTTACTCTATCCTCACGAAGATAGTGTTGGAAAATGATGATTTTAAAGCATCAATTAATATTTTAAATGATATGAAAGATGAAGGAATTCATTCCAATGTTCTGTCCTATAACACCATTCTTAGTTCATCTTCTGCAAGAGGACGCCTTGACATAATTGAATTACTAGTCGAGCATATGCATCGTGAAAATATTCAACTAGATCTAGACACATGCTTACATTTTTTTTCTTCAGATTATGAACGTGGTCTTATCGATACTACATTGGAAGAATTGCAAGTATTAAGTGTACGCACGACATTAGAGGATGAAACTGTTCATAGGGAAATGAAATCTGACTTTCAAGCACTTGTCCTTCATGAAGACTCACAAGTTGAGGAGTCTTTTATGGAGATTTTCAATGATTCCAAAGAATATCTTGAGAAACACTTTTTAACATGAGACTTTGTGCATTAAGTGGTGTGCCAAATTCTTGGATACGAGACAAGAGTCCATGGGCCATTCAGCTTCGCTTATAGTATGAACAAATAGTTAGCTAGGGAAATGTATAAGCCTACAAAGGATTCACAGAATTTTTTTAAGGGATTGGAAAATAGAGTATTGTATTTTTTTTGCTTCAAATTATTTATCATTGTTACGAAGGAAAAATTACCCACAACACTGTGTTTGCTAGGTGAATTGGCCCGCAAACCATAAATGAGCCTACATTCTCAGGTGAACCAACCCATAAAGGACGTAGTAGTGTGTTTATTGAAGGAGTGGGTAATAATAAGATAAGTGCAATAGTAATCCTTTATTGGTTGTACTAAGAGTGAGCTTGTATTGTGAAGGATTGCAGAGGGCGTCATGGAAAAAAAAAGAAAAGGAAAAAAGGAAGAAAATGACATAGTGACAAGTAATTAATTAATTAATGAGTTTTCATTTTATTAAGGAGAAGTGGTTCCAGCCCGTACCGGTTCAAGATAGTTAAGGAAAAAACGACCTCTAACCACTCAAACTCATCATCAATCATTATAAAATGAAAAGGAAGTGCACATCCAAAGGAGGAGATTTCTCTGAGAGAAAAAAATTAGAGAAAGAAAATTCTAAGAGAGAAAAACTTTCGTAGGAAATTTATAGAGAGGTATGCTTGGAGTGCTATGAGGTCTGCTTCTTTTCTTTCCTCTTTTACATATTCAGCAAGGATTGACAGAATCATTGGCAATAGAGGGTCTTGCAAAGCAACGAAAAGAAAAAACGAGGATGAACTTGCTGGTTTTCATAAGGTGAATGTTTACTTGTTAGTTTGTTGTATTGAAGCTTGATTTTATTCGGTGCTAATCAGTTTCTGATATACAGGTTTTCTCCTTGTGATTCACCACCATTTCTCCATTCCATCTTTGCTCAACTTTCTTTTTTCGAGTGGCTAAAGACCATATACCTGGCCCTAGTCTACCCAGAGACTTGTAGATTTCGAAAATTCATGAATTTGTATGGGAAGCATTTTAAATGAAGATCAAATTTCTCTGCACTCTGAAATTATCTCTTTGTTATTTTTTTTTTAAATCCTTAGTTTTCCTCATATTTTCTTAATACAACATAAAAATAAAAATAAAAAAGGACAAACAAACTTATGAACATGTTTATTTTGTAAAAATCATGTATATAAGTTTTATTTATTAGCTTGTTTAATATGTATAAACTTTTCTTTTTGCTTTCTTTACTATTTTGATTTTATTATTTTTTTATTACATCCTAACTTCTAAAAGAAAATATGAAAAAATATTATATTATTAAAATATTACTCTGTTATAGCCTTCAAACCAATGTTTATTTAATAAACTTTTCTTTTAATTAAATCACTTTAAAACTAACATAATTTTATTAACTTTCTCTAGCTTTTGGTTAATTTTTCTTTAGTTACTTTTTGCTAAAATAAATACAAAACAATTGCCTTTTCATTTTTATTATTTGCATTTTCTTTATTAAATTTAATTTCGTTACTCCAAATTTATAAAATCCCACATAGAAGTAATAAAACTGTAAAATCACATAAAAATCAAATATTACCAGTAAAAGGAATTCATGCTTGGACTGTAGGTTAGGGGAAATTTGACCTGGAGTTTAATGCACATTCTTGTCCGGGGCTTTAAGCTTACGGTGATATTCCCGTCTCCTCTAGCCTAGCCCTACGAGAGGTTGAAAATGTTGATATTGGGGACTCTCTAGTCCCTCGACGTCAACATATTTTTGGTGAACATACTGGGGAAGAATCGTTCAATGGTTCTTTCCTAGTTTTGTTTTAATTCTTTCGAATTTACATTTAAATTTCCTAGACCTCAATGTCTCAACTGATCGGAAGTATGTTTAGTGGTTGTAACCTTGTGGTTTCAGCTACTAAACCTGGGAAGTTCATTCGCAAGTATGGCATGTTTGAGTTTGAAGAAGACCTAAACAATTCCCCTTGGCTTGTGCCCATTCCCTTCAAGTTCCCTCACCTAGTTAATCCTTTACCTCACAAATTCAAGAATCATTTTCCTCTCTTTCATGGCGATGGAACTGTTATGGTGATTGAACATCTTCGTGCATTTTCAAATACTTGCACCATTCTCGGAGTAAATGATAATGATAGTTCCATGCTTTTGTTCATGAATTCCCTTCAGGTTAATGCCACCTCTTTATTTGCTAACCTTCCTGATGGATGCATCTCTACCTGGTTTGAACTTTCTTACTGGTTTACTTCTACCTTTGGGCATTTGGATAATCCTTATGCGAATCTTAAGAGATTTAATCATTTACTTATGAAAGATAATGAGAGCATTATTACGTTTAACCTTTAGTTTATGAAGTTATACAATTTAATTCCTACTTCTATTCGCCCTACCAACTTGGATGCTCTGTTGCATTATTATGAAATTCTACCTCCTCTTTTCTGATGGAAATTAGAAGAAAAGAATGTTAAAAACCTAGAGCTAGCCTTAACCACTTGCCTCAATTTCGAAGAGCAAATACGTAGAACACACTTCTCCTTCAATATTCATGATTCATACAAAGATTTGTCTTCTTTAATCCCCATCAACAAGAGTTTACAGGATCACATGTCCTTCCTTGAATCTCAATCCTCAAATCATGGATGTCTAAATATATCTTGGGAGCCCTCTCTCCTAGGGCCTAATTATAATAACTTCACAAATTGTGGTTGAAAGATTGAACATGAAGAGTATCTCTATTATATCATGATGATTGAGGATCAATCCACCTCCCACATTTAAAATACCAACATGCTTAGACATTGTGAAAAAACTCAATCCCAAGATCATCTATCATCTCAAGCTTCTGATCCGCATGCACACGATGGAAATTTTGATTACTCAAATGAAGAAATAAATTATGACCATGTCAAACCAATTTATGATACATTTTAATTCGTTGATTATGATAATGAGTGGTCGATTGAGGAGGACCAACATTTCTTTAATGATGCACGTGAGAAATCCTCTTTTGAAGATATTCATGAATGTAATCGAGACCTTATTAAATTGTATAAAATTTTTGATAATCCTTTGTTTCAATCAAAATAGGTTAAATAACTTGACACCATCGAGCATGTCCCTCCTAGGTGCACTTTTTATTTCGATGACAGTGACTATTGTAGGGACATTCCTATGTTTTTTAATCCATGTTATGAATCTTCTTTTCATGATGATCCTGTTCCTGATAGAAAGGTCCATAAAGATGATACTAATTTGTTTGTTGAATTCATGGATCATCCCTTTAAGGTACAAACCCTAAACCCTAAAGCTAATTCAATCAATACCTTCATCATTATTGGCAAAGCATTTGTTGGTTGGCATGTCTTGGAGGTTGGTGATCGTTTCTTTTGGCTACTGCTTAATCATTTCTCCACACTGTATACATATGTTGGTTGGCATGTTGACAGTTCCTTCATGCAAAAATTTGTCAAACTCGCAATATCCACATGCAAGGCAGGTGACACATTCCTTTACGCTAAATTTCATCCAACCCGATTCCAAGCTAATGGTTCTTTTCCTCTGTACATAAATAAAATAATAGTAAAATAATGATTATAAAATTCTCGATAAGGGGTAGATTAGTTTTGATTGATTTTGCAATTATTTAGTTTATTTTCTTTTTTTATTCTTCTTTTGTTTTTATTTCTTTTCTTTTTTGCCTTTTGATGGTCAAAAGTGATGGAGCAATGGTTGGTGATATTAAAAGGCAGTCTATCTGCATATTTTAACTAATTGATCAAACCTGTTTTGGTGGAAACCAGACTTGCAGGTGAACCAAGTAGCCTTCTTTCGTCACAATCCCTCACTTGTCTACCATGTGCTTTCTACGCAAGGCACCCTCGCTCCTCATAGTCGCCAGTCCTATCCCCATCTTTCTTATTTCCCTTTCTTCGTCCCCTTCATTTTGAGATGCCTCTAGCATACACATTGTGGATTCTCAGTATTAAACTTAGGTATTTCCCTCAACACTGATCTAGGTGGATATTGGTGGCCACCCACCTTTTGCAATTCACTCAAAACAATTTTCTGGCAATTTTGGCAATTTATTATTTTTAGCAGTTTTTAACTTCCAGGGCCATTTTGAGGCCCTAAATGAAGTTTTTTTAGGATCAAGCTTCCCAATGATAACCAAAGTCTCTTTTTGAGCCCCCAAAATGAATCTACTTGATGATACCTTTCCAACGAGCTATCATGTGCCCCAAACGGAGATCATATGCCAAAGTTACGCCCCTAGGAACTTGATACACCAAACTACCCAAAACGGGGTCCACAAAACTGTTGGCTTTTCATCTTCTGGGGTTAGGGTTTTGGATTTTATTTATGATAAAAAAGCCTTTGGAGCCTCGTTTTAAAATCAACTTCTTACGAATGGGAGTAGCTGTCACATCTCTTCTCAGAGATAAGCTTCCACCATTCTAGCGAGTCTTTCACTCTATATTTTACAGTCTTTGTACATTTTTGCTCATTAATAGAAAATTGTGTATTACTGTATCTTTGTGTTTACGGTTTCATCTTTGTTACATTTTTTTTATATTATTGGATATCCGCGATATCTCTATGTATTTATTTATTATATCTCTACTCTCATTTTGTGTCGAAAATAATTCGGATCAGTGGTATTAGAGCAGGCTGTTCTTGATCGTTTTTTTCAGTGCATGTCCCCGACGAGGTCTGAGTATAGCAAGTTGGGTCTCGAGCTTATCTCTCTTGAAGGTAATCTCTCTCACACGCCCAAGAAACCCTCCATGGTGGAAGAAAATAAAAATGATGCAGCAGACGATTCTATCAATCTGTTGCTTAATCAAAATCTCATGTGACAGAGGGACGAAATGATGGAGAATTTTTCCTACATCCTTCAACGCTTGCTGATAGAAACAGTCACATCTTCATAAAACAACCACTTTGGAAGCACCTCTCCTTTCAAAGTACAGGTTAATTTTTATATTCCCATATTTGAAGGTTAGATACATGCAGTTACCTTAGACAAATGCTTAAATCTACTAGATAATTATTTCTCTGTTCACCATTTTTATGATAGGGAAAATATCACCTTCGCATTCCTTAAAGATCTCCCCCATGTCAAAATTAGTGGGAAACTTACTAGGAGAAAAGTTCCACAGAAGAGTCTGGAATATATGGGGCCGGTCCCACTTGGTATTTTTTTGTGGATGCGGTAAAGGAACAATATTACCCTGTTGGAAACTATGAGGACCAGTATATGAGATGGACCACACTATGAAAAGAGAGGGGCCAAGAAGTTATGGAGTTCACCAATTCCTTTCATACCTTGCGCACCAAGCTGGGTAACAAAGAATCTGAACGACATTTGGTTCTGAAATATCGTGGGGCTCTACACAAATACATCCAAACTGAAATAGATTTTATGGACATCTCATCACTCGGTGCTGCTTATTGATATGTTGTTAAAATAGAGCAGAAATTTAAGCACCAGAAAAAATGAGAGTTCGGGTCTGCAAATCCACAACAACTAAAGTATGATAAAGACATCCCTAACAAACAGTCTCCCAAAAATCAGTCCAAGTTGTTAGCACTCTGTAATTTCTTAGGCTGAGGAAAAAATGGGCAGAGGCAACTAAAAAACCACTTTGAAGTCAAGGATCTATCCCTCCAAGACTCAGAGAGGGATCTCTCTATATGATTTAGCTTTGTTTGCTGGGAATTTTAGGCTAGTTAGAAGAGTACAGGGTTTGTTTTTTTAAATGGTTTGGTTGGATAAGAGAAAATAGGCCATTGGGCAATGGAGTCACAGTTCAGAATGGATCAAAACAAACTCATAACAGGCTAATATGATGGGAAAGGTAGGTAAATCCATTGGATCTTCATGAATTTAATGCATGGAGGAGATGAAATGGTCTATAAATAAAATAAAAAACAGAGCAATCAAGAATTATGTTTTAAATCTTCAGTGGAAAACATAGAAACTATTCCAAGCTAGAGACATGGGGTACATTAAAACAAATTCTTCTCTTAATCCTCTCAGAACAATTCAGAAGGTAGGAAGTATTTGTGATAACATAATTTTTTTTTTACAGAGAAGAGATACACTTCACCAATGGAATCTGTCACAAGAATCATGCAATCATCACCCTGTATTATTGAAAAATGAATCAAATGGTCTCTGTGGATTGCTTTACAAAATTGGTCCTATCCTACTAACTAGTCTCAACTGATCAACCATTTTACATTTGAATTATAACCATATATAGAACAATTATCCCCTAGGATGAGGAGGTTGGATTCAACAACCCAACCAAAAATAGAAACAAATCCCTGAAAATTTTGAACTGTCTGCCATGAAAGATGGGCCAAACTACTAAAAATAGGGGTCCACTGAGACGCTTGTGTCTCTAAAAATATGAATATTGTGAAAAAATGGAAAGATTTTATTGCATATGAGTCTGTCCTGAGTAAAAATGTCTCTCATTTTTTCCAATTTCATCTCCATATTTCCAAACCAGCTACCGCAAAAACATGACAAAATCAGGAAACATGGAATCTTGAAAAATAATGCTCAGAGATGGCTTCAATTATCCCAATTAGTAATAGTTGTGCAAAAACTAAGAGAGGTTATTGTTCTTCATCCCATTTTGGAGAAATACCTCTCTTGGTTTTTCAAAATTCCTTCTGGTTTGCCCGTAAACGCTCTCGGAAACAGGTGGTCAAACTGTGCAAAAAATGGTTTTTTGATTTTGGGGGAAGGTGGTATCCTGGACCCCCCCTAGGGTGGTAAGTGGTATTAGGGGGAGGGTGATCCAGATTTTATGAGTAGAACAAAATAAATATATATTATTAACATATGCTTAACACAGAATAATAGAGATACATTAAAACTGGTTTTCTATTCAATAAGGAAATAAGATGAAACTATAAAATGCAATGGAAAACAAGTTTGTTGGAATGGTGGCGGCTCATCTCTAAGAAGAGATGTGAGGGATGCAATCATTTGCAAGAAGATGATTACAATGAGTTTCTGAAGGCCTTTTTACAATAAACAAGAGTTTCAAAATCCCTAAACATCCAAAAACCTAACCCTAAGAGATGAAGCGCCAATAGTCATGTGGGCCCTGTTTGGGTAAGTCAATACATCAACTTTCCGGGGTTGTAACTTTTGCATACGATCTCTGTTTTAGGCGTACGATAGCCCATTGGTAGCCCATTGGAAATATCTATCCGAGGACTACAACAATTGACCAAAATTTTATGATCACAACATACCCAAAAAAACGTCGTTTAGGGCCTCAAAACGGCTTCGAAAGTTTAGGACCCAAAAAACTGCTAAAAGTAGTAAATTACC
>JASDQU010244313.1:15280-30202 GCA_032191745.1 Picea mariana
ATTTTATTATTATTTTATTACATCCTAACTTCTAAAAGAAAATATAAAAAAATATTATATCATTAAAATATTACTCCACTATAGTCTTCAAACTAATGTTTATTTAATAAACTTTTCTTTTAATTAAATCACCTTAAAACTAACATAGTTTTATTAACTTTCTCTAGCTTTTGGTAAATGTTTCTTTAGTTACTTTTTGCTCAAACAAATACAAAACAATTGACTTTTCATTTTTATTATTTTCATTTTCTTTATTAAATTTAATTTTGTTATTCCAAATGTATAAAATCCCATATAGAAGTAATAAAATTGTAAAATCGCATAAAAATCAAATATTACTAGGAAAATGAATTCACGCTTGGACTGTAGGTTAGGGGAAATTTGACCTGGAGTTCAATGCACATTCTTGTCCGAGGCTTTAAGCTTAGGGTGATATTCCCGTCTCCTCTCGCCTAGCCCTACAAGAGGTTGGAATTGTTGGTATTGGGGACTCTCTAGTCCCTCGACGTCAACATATTTTTGGTGACCATACTCGGGAAGAACCGTTCAATGGTTCTTTCCTAGTTCTATTTTAATTCTTTCGAATTTACATTTATCTTTTCTAGACCTCAATGTATCAATTGATTAGAAGTATGTTTAGTGGTTGTAACCCTGTGGTTTTAGCTACTAACCCTGGGAAGTTCATTCGCAAGTATGGCATGTTTGAGTTTGAAGAAGACTTAAACAATTCCCCTTGGTTTGTGCCCATTCCCTTGAAGTTTGCTCACTCGGTTAATCCTTTACCTCACAAATTCAAGAATCATTTTCCTCTCTTTCATGGTGATAGAAGTGTTACGGTGATTGAACATCTTCGTGCATTTTCAAATGCTTGTACCATTCTCAGAGTAAATGATAATGATAGTTGCATGTTTTTGTTCATGAATTCCCTTCAGGGTAATGCTGCCTCTTTATTTTCCAACCTTCTTGATGGATGCATCTCTATGTTGTTTGAACTTTTTTACTGGTTTACTTCTACCTTTGGGAATTTGGATAATCCTTATGAGCATCTTAAGAGATTTAATCATTTACTTATGAAAGATAATGAGAGCATTCTTACATTTAACCTTCAGTTTATCAAGTTATCAATTTAATTCCTAATTCTATTCGCCCTACCAACTCGACTGCTCTATTTCATTACTACGAACTTCTACCTCCTCTTTTCTGATGGCGATTAGAAGAAAATAATGTTCAAAACCTAGAGATAGCCTTAACCACTTGCCTTGATTTCGTAGAGAAAATCCGTAGAACATGCTTCTCCTTCATTATTCATGACTCACACAAAGATTTGTCTTATTTAATCCCCGCCATCAAGAGTTTACAGAATCACATGTCCTTCCTTGAATCTCAATCCTCGAATCATGCTTGTTTGAATATATCTTGGGAGCCCTCTCTCCTAGGGCCTAGTTATAATAACTTCACAAATTGTGGTTGAAATCTTGAACATGAAGAGTATCCCGATTATATCATGATGCTTGAGGATCAACCCACCTCCCACATTCCAAATACCAACCTGCTTAGACATTGTGAAAAAACTCAATCCCGAGATCATCTATCATCTCAAGCTTCTTATCTACATGCACATGATGGAAATTTTGATTATGCAAATGAAGAAATAAATTCTGACCATATCAAACCAATTCTGATATGGAGGTTTTCTCCTTGTGATTCACCACCATTGCTCCATTCCATCTTGGCTCAGTTTTTTTTTTTTTTTCTTCGCGCTTGGTCTTTCTATTGTAACATTGTTCTAGAGTGGCTAAAGACCATATACTTGGCCCTAGTCTACGCAGAGACATGTAGATTTTGAAAATTCATGAATTTGTATGGGGAGCATTTTAAATGAAGATCAAATTTCTTTGCACTTTGAAATTGTCTCTTTGTTATTTTTTAAAAAAATCTCAGTTTTCCTCATCTTTTTTTAATACAACGTTAAAAATAAAAATAAAAAAAGGACAAAGAACATGTTTATTTTGTAAAAGTTATGTATATAAGCTTTATTTATTAGCTTGTTTAATATGTATAAACTTTTCTTTTTTCTTTCTTTACTATTTTGATTTTATTGTTTTTTTATTACATCCTAACTTCAAAAAGAAAATATGAAAAAATATTATATCATTAAAATATTACTCCACTATAGTCTTCAAACTAATGTTTATTTAATAAACTTTTCTTTTAATTAAATCACCTTAAAACTAACATAGTTTTATTAACTTTCTCTAGCTTTTGGTTAATTTTGCTTTAGTTACTTTTTGCTAAAACAAATACAAAACAATTGCYTTTTCATTTTTATTATTTGCATTTTCTTTATTAAATTTAWTTTTGYTACTCCAAATRTATAAAATCYCAGATAGAAGTAATAAAATTRTAAAATCAYATAAAAATCAAATATTACCAGGAAAATGAATTCAYGCTTGGAYTGTAGGTTAGGGGAAATTTGACTTGGAGTTCAATGCACTTTCTTGTCYGGGGMTTTAAKCTTAGGGTGATATTCYCGTCTYCTCTCGCCTAGCCCTACGGGAGGTTGAAAATGTTGGTATTGGGGACTCTCTAGTCCTTCGACGTCAACATATTTTTGGCGACCATACTCAGGAAGAACCGTTCAATGGTTCTTTCTTAGTTTTGTTTTAATTCTTTCGAATTTACATGTATCTTTCCTAGACCTCAATGTATCAATTGATCAGAAGTATGTTTAGTGGTTGTAACCCTTTGGTTTCAGCTACTAACCCTGGGAAGTTCATTCACAAGTATGGCCTGTTTGAGTTTGAAGAAGACCTAAACAATTCATCTTGATTTGTGCCCATTCCCTTGAAGTTCGCTCACCTGGTTAATCCTTTACCTCACAAAATCAAGAATCATTTTCCTCTCTTTCATGGTGATGGAACTTTTATGGTGATTGAACATCTTCATGCATTTTCAAATGATTGCACCATTCGCAGAGTAAATGCTAATGATAGTTGCATGCTTTTGTTCATGAATTCCCTTCAGGGTAATGCTACCTCTTTATTTGCCAACCTTCTTGATGGATGGATCTCTACCTTGTTGAACTTTCTTACTGGTTTACTTCTACCTTTGGGAATTTGGATAATGCTTATGAGCATCTTAAGAGATTTAATCATTTACTTATGAAAGATAGTGAGAGCATTCTTACATTTAACCTTCAGTTTATCAAGTTATACAATTTAATTCCTACTTCTATTCGCCCTACCAACTCGACTACTCTGTTGCATTACTGCAAACTTCTACCTCCTCTTTTCCGATGGTGATTAGAAGAAAAGAATGTTCAAAATCTAGAGATAGCCTTAACCACTTTCCTCGATTTCGAAGAGAAAATTTGTAGAACATGCTTCTCCTTCATTATTCATGATTCACACAAATATTTGTCTTCTTTAATCCCCATCATCAAGAGTTTAYAGGATCASATGTCCTTCCTTGAATCTCAATCCTYGAATCATGCMTGTTTGAATATATCTTGGSAGCCCTCTCTCCTAGGGCCTAATTATAATAACTTCACAAATTGTGGTTGAAATCTTGAACATGAAGAGTATCCCGATTATATCATGATGCTTGAGGATCAACCCACCTCCCACATTCCAA
This sequence comes from Picea mariana, assembly GCA_032191745.1. Classification (NCBI taxonomy): domain Eukaryota; kingdom Viridiplantae; phylum Streptophyta; class Pinopsida; order Pinales; family Pinaceae; genus Picea; species Picea mariana. The sequence continues at coordinate 18,914 of JASDQU010244313.1, forward strand.
ATACCAACCTGCTTAGACATTGTGAAAAAAACTCAATTCCAAGATCACCTATCATCTCAAGCTTCTTATTTGCATGAACATGATGGAAATTTGATTATGCAAATGAAGAAATAAGTTCTGACCATGTCAAACCAATTTATGATACTTTGTATTCGTTGATAATTCTAATGAGTGGTCAATTGATGATGACCAACATGACTTTAATGATGCACGTGAGGAATCCTCTTTTGAAGATATTCATGAATTCAATCGAGACCTTATTACATTGTATAAAATTTTTGCTAATCCTTTGTTTCAATCAAAAGAGGTTAAAGAACTTGACACCATCGAGCATGTCCCTCTTAGGTGCACTTTTTATTTTGATGATAGTGACTATTGTAGGGACATTCCTATTTTTTTTAATCCATGTTATGAATCTTCTTTTCATGACGACTCCGTTCCTAATAGAAAGGTCCATAAAGATGATACTATTTTTTTTGTTGAATTCATGGATCATCCCTTTAAGGTACAAACCCTAAACCCTAAATCTAATTCAATCAATACCTTCATCATTACTGGAAAATCATTTGTTGGTTGGCATGTATTGGAGGTTGGTGATCGTTTCTTTTGGATACTGATTAATCATTTCTCGACACCATATACCTCTGTTGGTTGACATGTTGGCATTTCCTCCACGCACAAATTTGTCAAACTCATAATATCCGCATGCAAGGCATGTGACACATTCCTTTACGCTAAATTTCATCTGACCCGATTCCAAGATAATGTTTCTTTTTATTTGTACATAAATAAAATAATAATAAAATAATGATTATAAAATTCACGATAAGGGGTAGATTAGTTTTGATTGATTTCACAATTATTTAGTTTATTTTCTTGTTTTATTCTTATTTCATTTCGTTTCTTTTCTTTTTTTCCTTTTTGATGGTCAAAAGTGATGGAGCAATGGTTGGTGATATTAAAAGGAAGACTATCTGTATATTTTAAATGATTGACCAAATCTGTGTCAGTGAACAACAACCTTGTCAGTGAACCAAGTAGCCTTCTTTTGTCTCAATCCCTCACTTGTATACCATGCGCTTTCTACGCAAGGCACCCTCACTCGTCACAGACGTCAATCCTATCCCCATCTCCCTTCTTTCCCTTTCTTCATCCCATTCATTTTGAGATGCCTCCAGTATACACGTTGTGGATGATTAGTGTTAAACTTGGGTCTTTCCCTCAGCACACATACACGAAAGGTTTCTAGCCTTGTAATCATTTTTTCAAGATCTAAAGAGTCATTCCTTTAGGGTATACAACTAGACCAAACCCCCTCATACTTACCACTTTTCATGAGTTATTCCACGAAGGCCCGATCCATGAATCCCTTGATCTCCATCGTGTCTCCCCCTTTTCTATAACCTAGTCCACCCAACCCTATGAGCCTCTTATTGTTCCATGTCGAGTCACCCTCAGTTCTGTCGTTACTCGTCCCTTCCCCTTCCCTGCAGAGAATCAAGGATCGTAATTTATTGTTTAAATCTTGCATGCCACTATAAGCGATGCACATCTGTTGGTTGGAAATTGTTGATGACGATTTTTTTCAAAAGTACTTAGATGTAAAAGCGTTGCCACGCTCCCCCTCTCATTTCAAAATTGATTGTGCAAAGTCTTGTGCGCTCCCGCTGAGTTTCTGCTCCACATTCAAAGAAGATGTCATTAAACAATTTTTTTTAGTTATGATGAAGATGGTCGGTGATCAATTTTGAAGTTGCACATGATACAAGCTCTCAAATAAACACTGGTTTACTACAAGCATTTGACAAGGATGACACGACTTATATTAAAAGGAGATAATATATAACTAAGTGCAAAGGACCTTGGATTGATAGTTAAGGCCAGCAGTGGTGTTAGAGTGGTTGAGCCTTTTGATACAATTTTTAAATTCTCAAAGGTTGTTGGAAAGACAAACATTCATGTAGCTATTTCAAACATGTTAACAAATTTTTCATATAGGATATTGCAACTATTCATAAGGCTCTAGGAATACATTTTGGCCTTCCTCATCACAATATTGAGGAGAGAAAATGTGGCTTGTTCATAGTTCAATAGAATCTGGGCAGATGAAAGCATTTATTTTAATCAAAAATATGGTTTTTGGAGTCCCCAATATCCTCCTGGTTTTGTTGTACTAGGAGACTGTCTAACCCCTGTGGATGAACCTCCATCAAATGGTGTTCTTGCATTAAACACAAATTTTTCTAAAGTAAATAGACCTTTACATTTTGAACTTGTTTGGTCATCATCAGAATACAAGTATTGTTCATATGGATAGCAAATAAAACCATCAGAATAAGATATTAGAGAGACTGATGTGTCTCAATACTCACACCATAATCCTGAACAAAGCGAGTGCAGAGTTTGGATGCCAATTCCACCCGAAGGCTATGTTGCACTGGGTTGTGTTGTATCACGAGGGAGAGAACAACCATCATTATCTTCTTCTCTATGTGTTTCAGCTAATTTAGTAACACCATTCCCACTTAAGGATTGTGTTTTCTTCAATTATCAACAATTGAACTTTGAGAACAAAAATAATGCATTCTGGCGTGTTGATAATTCTGTAGGATCATTTTTTTCCTGGACAATTAGAAAGTAGTCATCTAAAGTGGAAAGCCTATGATTTATGTAATGTCGTGTTTGGTTACAATCAAGAATATGCCAATCCATCCATGCAGAAACCTGTATGTGGTAGCGATAGTAAAAAGGAGGTTATGAACTTGGAAAGATCCGAACCCATATTATCTAATCAAAGATATCAAAGTGTAGCACAGTTTGAGTTAGTGTGGTGGAACATAGGTAACAATGCAAAGGAAAATATCTCTATTTGGTGTCTTGTTGTTCCACTTGGATGTTTTTATGTCGGTGATATCATTAAAGATGAACCTGAAAGGGCTTTGCGGGTGTTAGCAAGAAAGAGACATGGTAAAGTAAATCCAAATATCAGGACATATGACCTCCTGTTTTCTTTGTTTGGAAATGTAAATCCTCCACACGAGTCATGAAATCGGTAGTCTCAGGAAGATTTTTCGAAAAGAATATCTACAATAGAGATGGACATGAAGAGAAATGGTGTTGAACACAATAAAAAATTAATGAAAATTCTGCTGAAATCTCTTGAAGCAGAAGATATGGTAAAATAATTGCTATAGTATTTACATGTTGCAGAAGATCACTTCAATGGTAGAGATGCTCCAAGTGCTCCATTGCTTGGAACAAACATGTACAATAGTGTTCTTCATGCACTAGTTGAGGCAAAAGAATGGGATGTGGTTGTTGATGTTTTTGAGAACATGAAGGCATTTGGTTTCAAACTTGATGCAGAAACATACCATATTATGATAGATTGTATCATCCTTACAGTCTGCCCATGCATTGATGGCTACAATGTTGTAGGTTGGATTCACATTTAATGCGTGTACTTACTCTATCCTCACGAAGATAGTGTTGGAAAATGATGATTTTAAAGCATCAATTAATATTTTAAATGATATGAAAGATGAAGGAATTCATTCCAATGTTCTGTCCTATAACACCATTCTTAGTTCATCTTCTGCAAGAGGACGCCTTGACATAATTGAATTACTAGTCGAGCATATGCATCGTGAAAATATTCAACTAGATCTAGACACATGCTTACATTTTTTTTCTTCAGATTATGAACGTGGTCTTATCGATACTACATTGGAAGAATTGCAAGTATTAAGTGTACGCACGACATTAGAGGATGAAACTGTTCATAGGGAAATGAAATCTGACTTTCAAGCACTTGTCCTTCATGAAGACTCACAAGTTGAGGAGTCTTTTATGGAGATTTTCAATGATTCCAAAGAATATCTTGAGAAACACTTTTTAACATGAGACTTTGTGCATTAAGTGGTGTGCCAAATTCTTGGATACGAGACAAGAGTCCATGGGCCATTCAGCTTCGCTTATAGTATGAACAAATAGTTAGCTAGGGAAATGTATAAGCCTACAAAGGATTCACAGAATTTTTTTAAGGGATTGGAAAATAGAGTATTGTATTTTTTTTGCTTCAAATTATTTATCATTGTTACGAAGGAAAAATTACCCACAACACTGTGTTTGCTAGGTGAATTGGCCCGCAAACCATAAATGAGCCTACATTCTCAGGTGAACCAACCCATAAAGGACGTAGTAGTGTGTTTATTGAAGGAGTGGGTAATAATAAGATAAGTGCAATAGTAATCCTTTATTGGTTGTACTAAGAGTGAGCTTGTATTGTGAAGGATTGCAGAGGGCGTCATGGAAAAAAAAAGAAAAGGAAAAAAGGAAGAAAATGACATAGTGACAAGTAATTAATTAATTAATGAGTTTTCATTTTATTAAGGAGAAGTGGTTCCAGCCCGTACCGGTTCAAGATAGTTAAGGAAAAAACGACCTCTAACCACTCAAACTCATCATCAATCATTATAAAATGAAAAGGAAGTGCACATCCAAAGGAGGAGATTTCTCTGAGAGAAAAAAATTAGAGAAAGAAAATTCTAAGAGAGAAAAACTTTCGTAGGAAATTTATAGAGAGGTATGCTTGGAGTGCTATGAGGTCTGCTTCTTTTCTTTCCTCTTTTACATATTCAGCAAGGATTGACAGAATCATTGGCAATAGAGGGTCTTGCAAAGCAACGAAAAGAAAAAACGAGGATGAACTTGCTGGTTTTCATAAGGTGAATGTTTACTTGTTAGTTTGTTGTATTGAAGCTTGATTTTATTCGGTGCTAATCAGTTTCTGATATACAGGTTTTCTCCTTGTGATTCACCACCATTTCTCCATTCCATCTTTGCTCAACTTTCTTTTTTCGAGTGGCTAAAGACCATATACCTGGCCCTAGTCTACCCAGAGACTTGTAGATTTCGAAAATTCATGAATTTGTATGGGAAGCATTTTAAATGAAGATCAAATTTCTCTGCACTCTGAAATTATCTCTTTGTTATTTTTTTTTTAAATCCTTAGTTTTCCTCATATTTTCTTAATACAACATAAAAATAAAAATAAAAAAGGACAAACAAACTTATGAACATGTTTATTTTGTAAAAATCATGTATATAAGTTTTATTTATTAGCTTGTTTAATATGTATAAACTTTTCTTTTTGCTTTCTTTACTATTTTGATTTTATTATTTTTTTATTACATCCTAACTTCTAAAAGAAAATATGAAAAAATATTATATTATTAAAATATTACTCTGTTATAGCCTTCAAACCAATGTTTATTTAATAAACTTTTCTTTTAATTAAATCACTTTAAAACTAACATAATTTTATTAACTTTCTCTAGCTTTTGGTTAATTTTTCTTTAGTTACTTTTTGCTAAAATAAATACAAAACAATTGCCTTTTCATTTTTATTATTTGCATTTTCTTTATTAAATTTAATTTCGTTACTCCAAATTTATAAAATCCCACATAGAAGTAATAAAACTGTAAAATCACATAAAAATCAAATATTACCAGTAAAAGGAATTCATGCTTGGACTGTAGGTTAGGGGAAATTTGACCTGGAGTTTAATGCACATTCTTGTCCGGGGCTTTAAGCTTACGGTGATATTCCCGTCTCCTCTAGCCTAGCCCTACGAGAGGTTGAAAATGTTGATATTGGGGACTCTCTAGTCCCTCGACGTCAACATATTTTTGGTGAACATACTGGGGAAGAATCGTTCAATGGTTCTTTCCTAGTTTTGTTTTAATTCTTTCGAATTTACATTTAAATTTCCTAGACCTCAATGTCTCAACTGATCGGAAGTATGTTTAGTGGTTGTAACCTTGTGGTTTCAGCTACTAAACCTGGGAAGTTCATTCGCAAGTATGGCATGTTTGAGTTTGAAGAAGACCTAAACAATTCCCCTTGGCTTGTGCCCATTCCCTTCAAGTTCCCTCACCTAGTTAATCCTTTACCTCACAAATTCAAGAATCATTTTCCTCTCTTTCATGGCGATGGAACTGTTATGGTGATTGAACATCTTCGTGCATTTTCAAATACTTGCACCATTCTCGGAGTAAATGATAATGATAGTTCCATGCTTTTGTTCATGAATTCCCTTCAGGTTAATGCCACCTCTTTATTTGCTAACCTTCCTGATGGATGCATCTCTACCTGGTTTGAACTTTCTTACTGGTTTACTTCTACCTTTGGGCATTTGGATAATCCTTATGCGAATCTTAAGAGATTTAATCATTTACTTATGAAAGATAATGAGAGCATTATTACGTTTAACCTTTAGTTTATGAAGTTATACAATTTAATTCCTACTTCTATTCGCCCTACCAACTTGGATGCTCTGTTGCATTATTATGAAATTCTACCTCCTCTTTTCTGATGGAAATTAGAAGAAAAGAATGTTAAAAACCTAGAGCTAGCCTTAACCACTTGCCTCAATTTCGAAGAGCAAATACGTAGAACACACTTCTCCTTCAATATTCATGATTCATACAAAGATTTGTCTTCTTTAATCCCCATCAACAAGAGTTTACAGGATCACATGTCCTTCCTTGAATCTCAATCCTCAAATCATGGATGTCTAAATATATCTTGGGAGCCCTCTCTCCTAGGGCCTAATTATAATAACTTCACAAATTGTGGTTGAAAGATTGAACATGAAGAGTATCTCTATTATATCATGATGATTGAGGATCAATCCACCTCCCACATTTAAAATACCAACATGCTTAGACATTGTGAAAAAACTCAATCCCAAGATCATCTATCATCTCAAGCTTCTGATCCGCATGCACACGATGGAAATTTTGATTACTCAAATGAAGAAATAAATTATGACCATGTCAAACCAATTTATGATACATTTTAATTCGTTGATTATGATAATGAGTGGTCGATTGAGGAGGACCAACATTTCTTTAATGATGCACGTGAGAAATCCTCTTTTGAAGATATTCATGAATGTAATCGAGACCTTATTAAATTGTATAAAATTTTTGATAATCCTTTGTTTCAATCAAAATAGGTTAAATAACTTGACACCATCGAGCATGTCCCTCCTAGGTGCACTTTTTATTTCGATGACAGTGACTATTGTAGGGACATTCCTATGTTTTTTAATCCATGTTATGAATCTTCTTTTCATGATGATCCTGTTCCTGATAGAAAGGTCCATAAAGATGATACTAATTTGTTTGTTGAATTCATGGATCATCCCTTTAAGGTACAAACCCTAAACCCTAAAGCTAATTCAATCAATACCTTCATCATTATTGGCAAAGCATTTGTTGGTTGGCATGTCTTGGAGGTTGGTGATCGTTTCTTTTGGCTACTGCTTAATCATTTCTCCACACTGTATACATATGTTGGTTGGCATGTTGACAGTTCCTTCATGCAAAAATTTGTCAAACTCGCAATATCCACATGCAAGGCAGGTGACACATTCCTTTACGCTAAATTTCATCCAACCCGATTCCAAGCTAATGGTTCTTTTCCTCTGTACATAAATAAAATAATAGTAAAATAATGATTATAAAATTCTCGATAAGGGGTAGATTAGTTTTGATTGATTTTGCAATTATTTAGTTTATTTTCTTTTTTTATTCTTCTTTTGTTTTTATTTCTTTTCTTTTTTGCCTTTTGATGGTCAAAAGTGATGGAGCAATGGTTGGTGATATTAAAAGGCAGTCTATCTGCATATTTTAACTAATTGATCAAACCTGTTTTGGTGGAAACCAGACTTGCAGGTGAACCAAGTAGCCTTCTTTCGTCACAATCCCTCACTTGTCTACCATGTGCTTTCTACGCAAGGCACCCTCGCTCCTCATAGTCGCCAGTCCTATCCCCATCTTTCTTATTTCCCTTTCTTCGTCCCCTTCATTTTGAGATGCCTCTAGCATACACATTGTGGATTCTCAGTATTAAACTTAGGTATTTCCCTCAACACTGATCTAGGTGGATATTGGTGGCCACCCACCTTTTGCAATTCACTCAAAACAATTTTCTGGCAATTTTGGCAATTTATTATTTTTAGCAGTTTTTAACTTCCAGGGCCATTTTGAGGCCCTAAATGAAGTTTTTTTAGGATCAAGCTTCCCAATGATAACCAAAGTCTCTTTTTGAGCCCCCAAAATGAATCTACTTGATGATACCTTTCCAACGAGCTATCATGTGCCCCAAACGGAGATCATATGCCAAAGTTACGCCCCTAGGAACTTGATACACCAAACTACCCAAAACGGGGTCCACAAAACTGTTGGCTTTTCATCTTCTGGGGTTAGGGTTTTGGATTTTATTTATGATAAAAAAGCCTTTGGAGCCTCGTTTTAAAATCAACTTCTTACGAATGGGAGTAGCTGTCACATCTCTTCTCAGAGATAAGCTTCCACCATTCTAGCGAGTCTTTCACTCTATATTTTACAGTCTTTGTACATTTTTGCTCATTAATAGAAAATTGTGTATTACTGTATCTTTGTGTTTACGGTTTCATCTTTGTTACATTTTTTTTATATTATTGGATATCCGCGATATCTCTATGTATTTATTTATTATATCTCTACTCTCATTTTGTGTCGAAAATAATTCGGATCAGTGGTATTAGAGCAGGCTGTTCTTGATCGTTTTTTTCAGTGCATGTCCCCGACGAGGTCTGAGTATAGCAAGTTGGGTCTCGAGCTTATCTCTCTTGAAGGTAATCTCTCTCACACGCCCAAGAAACCCTCCATGGTGGAAGAAAATAAAAATGATGCAGCAGACGATTCTATCAATCTGTTGCTTAATCAAAATCTCATGTGACAGAGGGACGAAATGATGGAGAATTTTTCCTACATCCTTCAACGCTTGCTGATAGAAACAGTCACATCTTCATAAAACAACCACTTTGGAAGCACCTCTCCTTTCAAAGTACAGGTTAATTTTTATATTCCCATATTTGAAGGTTAGATACATGCAGTTACCTTAGACAAATGCTTAAATCTACTAGATAATTATTTCTCTGTTCACCATTTTTATGATAGGGAAAATATCACCTTCGCATTCCTTAAAGATCTCCCCCATGTCAAAATTAGTGGGAAACTTACTAGGAGAAAAGTTCCACAGAAGAGTCTGGAATATATGGGGCCGGTCCCACTTGGTATTTTTTTGTGGATGCGGTAAAGGAACAATATTACCCTGTTGGAAACTATGAGGACCAGTATATGAGATGGACCACACTATGAAAAGAGAGGGGCCAAGAAGTTATGGAGTTCACCAATTCCTTTCATACCTTGCGCACCAAGCTGGGTAACAAAGAATCTGAACGACATTTGGTTCTGAAATATCGTGGGGCTCTACACAAATACATCCAAACTGAAATAGATTTTATGGACATCTCATCACTCGGTGCTGCTTATTGATATGTTGTTAAAATAGAGCAGAAATTTAAGCACCAGAAAAAATGAGAGTTCGGGTCTGCAAATCCACAACAACTAAAGTATGATAAAGACATCCCTAACAAACAGTCTCCCAAAAATCAGTCCAAGTTGTTAGCACTCTGTAATTTCTTAGGCTGAGGAAAAAATGGGCAGAGGCAACTAAAAAACCACTTTGAAGTCAAGGATCTATCCCTCCAAGACTCAGAGAGGGATCTCTCTATATGATTTAGCTTTGTTTGCTGGGAATTTTAGGCTAGTTAGAAGAGTACAGGGTTTGTTTTTTTAAATGGTTTGGTTGGATAAGAGAAAATAGGCCATTGGGCAATGGAGTCACAGTTCAGAATGGATCAAAACAAACTCATAACAGGCTAATATGATGGGAAAGGTAGGTAAATCCATTGGATCTTCATGAATTTAATGCATGGAGGAGATGAAATGGTCTATAAATAAAATAAAAAACAGAGCAATCAAGAATTATGTTTTAAATCTTCAGTGGAAAACATAGAAACTATTCCAAGCTAGAGACATGGGGTACATTAAAACAAATTCTTCTCTTAATCCTCTCAGAACAATTCAGAAGGTAGGAAGTATTTGTGATAACATAATTTTTTTTTTACAGAGAAGAGATACACTTCACCAATGGAATCTGTCACAAGAATCATGCAATCATCACCCTGTATTATTGAAAAATGAATCAAATGGTCTCTGTGGATTGCTTTACAAAATTGGTCCTATCCTACTAACTAGTCTCAACTGATCAACCATTTTACATTTGAATTATAACCATATATAGAACAATTATCCCCTAGGATGAGGAGGTTGGATTCAACAACCCAACCAAAAATAGAAACAAATCCCTGAAAATTTTGAACTGTCTGCCATGAAAGATGGGCCAAACTACTAAAAATAGGGGTCCACTGAGACGCTTGTGTCTCTAAAAATATGAATATTGTGAAAAAATGGAAAGATTTTATTGCATATGAGTCTGTCCTGAGTAAAAATGTCTCTCATTTTTTCCAATTTCATCTCCATATTTCCAAACCAGCTACCGCAAAAACATGACAAAATCAGGAAACATGGAATCTTGAAAAATAATGCTCAGAGATGGCTTCAATTATCCCAATTAGTAATAGTTGTGCAAAAACTAAGAGAGGTTATTGTTCTTCATCCCATTTTGGAGAAATACCTCTCTTGGTTTTTCAAAATTCCTTCTGGTTTGCCCGTAAACGCTCTCGGAAACAGGTGGTCAAACTGTGCAAAAAATGGTTTTTTGATTTTGGGGGAAGGTGGTATCCTGGACCCCCCCTAGGGTGGTAAGTGGTATTAGGGGGAGGGTGATCCAGATTTTATGAGTAGAACAAAATAAATATATATTATTAACATATGCTTAACACAGAATAATAGAGATACATTAAAACTGGTTTTCTATTCAATAAGGAAATAAGATGAAACTATAAAATGCAATGGAAAACAAGTTTGTTGGAATGGTGGCGGCTCATCTCTAAGAAGAGATGTGAGGGATGCAATCATTTGCAAGAAGATGATTACAATGAGTTTCTGAAGGCCTTTTTACAATAAACAAGAGTTTCAAAATCCCTAAACATCCAAAAACCTAACCCTAAGAGATGAAGCGCCAATAGTCATGTGGGCCCTGTTTGGGTAAGTCAATACATCAACTTTCCGGGGTTGTAACTTTTGCATACGATCTCTGTTTTAGGCGTACGATAGCCCATTGGTAGCCCATTGGAAATATCTATCCGAGGACTACAACAATTGACCAAAATTTTATGATCACAACATACCCAAAAAAACGTCGTTTAGGGCCTCAAAACGGCTTCGAAAGTTTAGGACCCAAAAAACTGCTAAAAGTAGTAAATTACC
>JASDQU010244313.1:94245-113107 GCA_032191745.1 Picea mariana
TCTTCACACCCTGACGCTATCAGACTGTAACATTTTTGAAGAGATCTGCCATTAATAAAAAGGAGGCACTTTTACAGGATTCTTGCGTGTATTCACTGGTGATGTTTATTCTCTAAGTTGAATGTTATTTTTGCTTTGTGATCATTTTGTTTTCTAATTTTAATCTTTAAGAGTAACGAATGTTGCAGGATTTATCTCATATACCTTGTTTCTGACTCGAAAGATTTTAGTGTTTATCTTCTGGTGTTTTCAATTAAGAAATTCTTAACTTCTTCTTAGTTGAAATTATCTTTCTCATCTTTTCTTCTGTCCATCATCTAAGCTACTAAAAGATCTAGTGAGTATATTATCTCGCCCCGTGGAAGTCTTTCTTCACGTTTCTGGTTGTATTTCATATTTAATTAAACACAGACCCCATAGCTCAATGGATGTGTAGACTGTCTCAACCAATTCAAAAAACACTTTGACAACAAAACCTACCTATTTCTTTACCTAGCCTAATATCTAAAATTGGAAACATAGCTAAACCATATAGAGAGATCCCTCTCTGAAGTTGGAAGGGCTAGATCCTAGCTTCAAAAGTGGTTGGATAAAGTTACCTTTGTAGATTTCTTCTGCTTCAACCTCTAGGAAATTTACTAAGTGATAACATAGTGGTGACTCCATTGGGGAAAGAACTAAAAATTGATAATTTCATTGGGAACAAAGCTTCATACTTAGCCACATTATTGGTTGCATCAAACTCCAATCTATAAGCAAACTTCAACACTTTACCATTTGGAGCTTGAAGCACAATTCCAACACCTTTTCCTGCTCTAGAAAAAGCACCATCAAAATTCATGTACCATCCTTTGTCTAACTCATTATCTTGGACTTTATCTTCTAGGGGCACAATGGAGTTAGACAAAATGGAATAATTACCAAGACCTTCATCATCATACTTTAACTCATTCTTGGGGTTCTTAGGGTCTTCAACATGATACTTTCTATACACTTCCCTAGTCAACTTGAAAGTGCTCCCATCTGGAGTGGGGAGGGTGGCATAAGATAAATCCATTTGTAAGTTACCACCCAAATCTGCAGCTGCCTTTCTATTCAATAACATTCCCCAAACATCCGGAACATCAATCACTACAATATCCATTTCAATCATGATATCCAGAAATGCTGCTAAGTGTACTTGCAAACCCTTAATCAATCCATTCACTTCAATCGTTTGACTATCCAAGGCACAAATGTTATGATAAGGTCGAGATATTCTTAAGTTTAACTATTCCATTACTTTCTTGGTCATAACATTAGAGCTTTCTCCTGAATCTAGCATGCAATTGTGTAACACTTTGTCATTCACAAGTAGAGAAAGGTAGAAAGGCAAATTCTTCTCGTTTTTCCTATCCCAATTCTGTAAAATTACCGGTGCATCCTGGTAGGCCACGACTGGTTGCTTATCCACAACATTTTTAGGGGGTTCTTCTATGGCTTTCAATAGCTTTTCCCTTTGAGAAGGGATCTTCATAATTTCTGACACTGGCACTGAAATCTTTGCATTATTCAACCAACCACCTAAGTCAATATTCAAATTTGCATTAACAGGCACATTGGACTTAAGAGGATTTGGTGATACCTTGGGAGCACTAGTTTGACCTTTATCATGACCTCTACTTCCATTCCTTTAATATGTGATGCCTTTATACTTAGCCATTTATGCAATCTGTTGGGGTGTGGGCTTGGGCCCATACTTTTTTGTTGCCTTATCAACAATACCATTCATGAAGTTTCCACTACTTCCATGACCACTAAAATTCATCCAATCATACATGCCTCCATAGTACTTTCTACCACACATATTTATTTGTTCATTTCCTTGGTTTCCATAATCATTATAACAATCCTCAAGGAAAACTGGACAAGTAGCCTCCTCATGAAATTCACCACAAGGCCTACAATAAGGTATAGATTGATGATCTACCAAATTGGTGGATTCAAAAGGATTAGGTGGCCTCTGATCATTTTGGGGAGGTCTTCTTGGACACTTATCATTTCGCTTATGTTGTTGTCTATTGTTTTGGGACCTCTCCATAGTAATCAACCTATTTTGCAAGGCATTGATCTGATTGGCATGGTTAACCTCCATTTTCTTAATTAACTGGGTCAATTCCTTAATCCCATCACTTGATGACTCTTGACCCTTTACTTCCTTCTTCTTCTCATCATTAACCTTTGAAGAAGAACCTCTTGTGAAACCAGGAATATTGGACTTCCTAGCCTCAAGCATATTCTGTTCAATTCTTATAGCTGTAGCTTGTGCTGCTACTAAAGTTTGAGGATCCTTATCCCTTAAGGCATACCTCATTTCACCTTCAAATGCCTTGATATAATAAATCAAAATTGAAGTATTTGAGGGCTTAATGTCCCTATGAAGGATCTTCACTAGGCTATTAAACTTAGTGTTAAATTCTACCATAGTTTCATTTTCTTTCTTATGACTAGTGGTAAGAGCAGCAAGCTGAAATCTGTGTTCCTTTTGATCACCCCATATTTTCCTAAACTCATTTAGTATTTCCTCAAGGGTGCTAAAATTAGCTGCGACAAAATCAGTAAACCATTCGGCAACATCTCCTTCAAGAGAGTACACAAACAAAGTCATCTTCACATCTTTCTCATCATGACCCCTACAATATCTTTCTACACACATCTGAAAGTTCAAGATGTGGGACTTGGCACTTATAGCATTGTTCCCCTGAAAGGTAGGCAACTTGTCAATGGCCTTTTCAGGAACTGCATGAGAGGAACCTTGGATTGTTGCAAAGTTCAAAGGTCTCAAAAAGATACTCATGGTTAAGTTAGGATTATTAGTGGGATTATTAACAGTTTGTTGATTATTTCTTTGGAACAAGTATTGGATATAAGTGAGTGCTTCTTCTCCAAGACTTTCAAGTAGCCTCCTAGGAACAAGGTGTCTCAACCTCCTCCTATAAACCTTTTTAGGTTCAGGAAAAGGATGAATCACCCCACTTGAATTTCTCCTAGTAGTATACCTGACATAATTGTTCAATGTAGTTGCCAATTGGAAAGGAACCACACCAAATCAACCAATACAAGCTCAATAAATTTTTAGGGACTAAATTTTTTATCACTTAGTTCTTAAAAAATTAAGTCAAGTCATTTTGACCAAGGATAAATGATTTATCCCCGACAACGACGCCAAATATGTTGTCGTCCTTATACATACTTGCAAACGTGAGCAAAGTCCAACTCACTTAGTGTGTCTTTGGAGGCACAATGCCTAGGTTCAAAGCCCACGCCGTCACTTTGGCTTGAACCTCTTCCTTCTAGGCTTACTCCTAGGGAAGCCAAGGGGAGTAGACCCTAGTTACTAGATGTGATTTAACGTTTATATTCTAGGAGTTGGTTTTAATTGATTAGAATTTTTGGGGGGGAGTGCTAACCCATGATGCAAAGGCAACAAATGAAAAGTGCAAGACTACTTATGTCAGACAGGCCTTTTACCTAAGTCAACTAAGACTATTGCCTAAAGGTTGGGCAAGGGGTCAACTAAGTTTAAGGGAGTTTAATTACAAAAGATTACAAGTATTACAAAATTACAACTACTCCACAACAAAGATACAAGTACTTACAATAATGAATGAAAGCTATTACAACAATTATGAACAAGGATACAAGATACAAAGGGAAAAAATTAATCAAATGCTTAAATGTGAGAAAAGATGTTCAAGATATAAAGATCATTCACATAAATCCAAGCATGCCCCAATAACACTTACTCTATTGGACTGCTTTTCAATGGCAACCACAAAAACACTCAAGATTCAACAAGATGATGCCTCCAAATGGGATGCGCTATCTCTTGTTGAATCACATCATAAAGAACATTTACCAAATATAATTAAGTACTTGACAAACAATGCTCAACAAAACTTAAAAGATATAACACTTAGATACTTGAACCACAAGATTGCATGAGAGATAGAAAGATAAATGTGCTTGCAACTAGTATCTAAACAACCATAAGATGTAACCAATGAGTGATTGCCTAAAAGACTAAGTGTTTAAGAGTTGTTTAAAGATTTTATAGATTTTAATTACCCTCCTAGCTAAGTGTCAAACCTTAATCCTTCTCCCCCTATTGTCAAATGGCTGCTGGATTCTCAAGATAGTAAGGAAATGAGGCCCACCCTAGCTGTCACAGTTAGCCCAAAGAATGAAGTTTTTACGGAAAGGACACTCCTTTGTGCCTTGAAACCGTCCCTGGCCTTCACCTTCCATTGTCCTCCATTCCCATTTTAGATGGTGAAGATGGTGGATTTTAGGTGTCCTAGTTGGTCTAATATATTGTTATGACTTAGGACTAAGTATTAAGATGTGTAATGAGTGTTTTAGATGCCCAAAAACTGTGAATTATGCCCAAAACCGAAACTTAAATGGATGTGCAAATGTATTACAGATTATGAAATTGAAACTTATAAACACATCCAAAGCATCAAATGAAAGCTGAAAGTAAAGATCATTCACTTAACCATCTCATTCACCATCCATGTATGTAAACTTGAAAGAAAGATGTGAAGTGAAAGACAATAACAACTTGTTAAACACAACAAAAAATGCTTTAGACCACAACCATTGAACCATGTGATTTATCCCATTTTAAGATATCATGCTAAAATGAAAATATCTGCTGAAATCAAAACCAGAGCGTGTAAATGGAAATATGCCTTGAGGGCTTAAACTAAGATGAGTATATGTGTGATGTCTACTCTAGAAGATTTTAACCATGTAAACAACAATAATCATCAACAAATTATTACCCTCCTAGCCATACGATATGGGGATGTCTCTCCCAAAGTGTAGGCAAGTTATTAAGCAAAACTTGAAATATATTTGCAAACCACTTACAATGGCACAAGGTGGAGGCAAGCCTACCAATGTTGTGCCAAAGAGGGTTGGAAAGAAAAACTAACAATTATTTAGACAATCCTAGCCACACAACCTTGTCCTAATGACAAGTGGGGCAAAAGAATAACAAATAAATGAATTAAGCTAAGTCCTAGCCAAACGATTTTGGGGGGTTGGCTAAGCCAATATCTCTCCCAAGGTGTAGGCAACAAAATAACTTGCAAAATTAAATTACAATGGATGAAATAAAACAAGAGAATGCAAGCCTCAAGGGAACTTTCCGGGGGCTTGCTACAATGCTAGAAATGAGTGAGAGAAGGAAGAGACTTGTTACCCACTCAAAAGAGTCTCTTAGGGAGTGTTGTGTGAGTGAATTCGGGCAGCATATCCCCTTGTTCCTGGTAAGAATATGTAAAAACCAACAAGCTATTGCTTGCTGGAAATGCCGCACAACACAAAAATGTTAAGAATTTTTTTTGGTTTTTACGTAGAATTTTTTCACATAAAAATCTCCAAGTAAAAGTGAGTTTAAATGAGCTATCTAAGATGGTTATCTAACTGAAATATAAATGAAATGTGAAAAAAAAATTAGACTAAGCATAACTAGGAGTTTGAATGGGCCTTGAGGGAAGACTCCTTCTTGAGGCTATCCCAAGAATCCCTTGAGGCAAACTTGCAAAACTCAAGACAAATAGTGAAGCATGGAAGTAGATAATGTGTATGGATAAACTAACAATATGAAATACTTCACACCATTTAGCTACCCAACAAATATAAACCAACAAGAATACTCTTTGCTAATCTACCCTAGCAAATTACTTCACCGAAGATCTACTTAATACTACACAATAAAATCAAATCCACAAAGTCACCTCATATGGAAGAATGAAACCAGAATACTCTTGGTGATTCCAAATCCTCCAAAGCTTTATTAATCCAAATGGGAGAGTGTTGCAGCAACAAGTTTATCCAAGTCTCTCAAGAGAAAATGAAATGATGCAAGATGGCAAGAGCAAGAGAAGTGGGGCAAAATTTCAGTAGAGTAACACTAGCTCAAAGAATGGTGAATAAATGAGGGGGTGAGGGGCTGTATTTATACCCAAGGAGGCAAAACAAACCCTCTTGGATGCATGCCAAGTGTTACATCCCAGCCCAAGGTGAGAATCTCAAGGAGGGGGGCACACCATATTAGGGTTTTGGCATGGATTGAGGATGTGGATGGGTGAGGTGGAGCGTGGGACCAAGTGAGCGTGAGGTGGTAGGCTAGGAAGGGCACACCACTAATGGGAGGGGCCCACCCATCAATTAATTTGGGTTTTCAAAGGTTTCCATGTGAGGGGGGCACAAATCCCCCTAGGGGGCGTGAGGAAAAGGGTGAGTGAAATGTTTAGGGAGTGTGTAATGGTTAGGATGTGGTTTAGGTAGGTTAGGGATGAACTCTCTTTCCCTTTTCCAACTTAACATTACCCCATTAACTCAAATTTGCAAAATTTACATTTTTGACTTAGCAATAAAAATTGCTCTTTTGACTGACTCTGACTCCGGGTGGACAAACACCTAGCTAAGTTTGTCTGACTGAGCTTAAACTTGCCCCAAGGGTGTAGGGGGTGTCTTTCCATTTTATTTGAGCACAAATACACCTATCAAAAACCCAAAGGCCTAGTTTTTACAATAATTGCTCAAAAACAATTAATTAATTAAATAATTAAAATCCCAACCTTAGGAAAATTAATTAAATTTAATTAATTTAAAAAAACCTATCTAGACTCGAAGAAATTCCGCGAAGCTTTCTATGATGTCTTGCATGGTCATTTACATCACTCCTAAACACTAGCTACCATAAGACCACTTCGTTAGATCACCCTTCGCCACTTTGGAGAAATTATTGCAAATGTGAGGGAAAAACTCAAGGGAAATTAATAAGGTTGAAAAGCCCAATTAATAAACTGATGATAAAAAACCCTCACTGAAAGGAACTCTCCTAATGAAGGAAATCCCAGGAAACCGACCTAATTATAATCCATGCAGATCTATTACATTATTAACCCACGCAGGGATGCAGAAATTCTGTTTACAAAACTTGTGCTGGAGGCATAAATTGCCCAGTAGAACCAAACTATCTTCGACATATTTGCATCTGATGATGCATATCTTCATGGGACATGGAGTTGACCCCCTATTTGAATAGGCGGTCAACATGCCACATTAGAGAGATTGTGGACCAAAGATCCATTACCTATGATTGCATGCAGGCCTGACTCATTCGTTCATGTGGCCTAAAGGTAAGGAACTATGATGTGGAACCCAAGAGAAATTATGACAGGTTTGAAATATGTGATTCGAGGTTGAGATAGAGTCTATAAAAAGGTATGAATTGTATTTCAACTCCATGGTCATGGATTACAAGGAATTGACATGTAGGAACTGTTGTTTCTCCTTGAAGGAGGTCGATTCAAATTTATGGTTACAATCTATAAAATGAAGGCCTGAAAAATAAATTTGGTTTTCAAATTAAAGTTAAGTGAAGAGATGGAACTTTCGAAAGGAAACCATTGATGCAAATGCTATCTTAAATATAATGACTAAAGTGTTGTTACAATTGAATATATTCTTGATATAATCGAGCAAAAAGAAAATATGTCTACACTGTATGCATGTAGAGAGGAGATCATGCAAGGAACAATGAAAGGATTTTGACATCATGAAGAAGAATTGGAGAGATTGGGAGATGGCAGAATTGTGCCTCAGAAAGTATTGATCCAAGCACATATTAGATACTAATGATTGGTAAGTATTCTGAATTCTGAGTTTTAATTCTAAACCGAGCAAGTTTGTTTTTCCTTGCATCACCTTTTCCCTTGAATGACCAGTCCTTCTTTGAACACTCCACTCCCTCCTTGGTTCTTAATTTCTATTATTAACCATTGATCTAGTCATCTTTAACCATTATAAGGAAGACCATGTTAAGAGAGTTGTCCACCATACAACTATAAATAAATCTATTAAGTTCACTCATCCATATCAGTTTATCTAAGTAAGGTTATGTTGTTGGAATACCACTAGAATATGGAGAACCCTCTTCTCTTGATTCCAAATTCTAGTTTCTTGAATTCTTTGTTAATGAGGGTTGGAGTTAAAGCACACCAAGGAAGCAAAGGAACCATCCCAAGGAGGGGATTTGGAGCCCATTTACCTTCATCAATATTCTCATGTGTTGTTTACTTTACCATTCCATTGGATTAATGATATGTTCATATTCTTTATTTCCTTATTCATGTTAACTAATGTTTCATTTATGTAGTTGGATTTCATATCTTGCATATATTAGGGTTTAATTTATGTGAACATCACTAGGGTTTATAATTCTAGGTGCATCTACAATCTATTTATTGCTTGATCTACAACCATCAAGTTAGAGGCTTTTTGTTCACCCTTGTGACAAAAACCCACCAATAGATGACTCACAATGGAGTGGTCATGGAGACCTTAATCTTGTAGTGATATGGGTGAACCTTCAATACGATATGATGCCATTGGTGTGTCATGTTGTTGGTTCCCTTGATAGGCCATGGAATTGCAAAAATATTTTTGCACTCCTCACATTGATTTAATTTATCAATTCGAGAAAACACCTTCTTTATGAGGTACTATTCACTATATGTGCAACTATATTAGTAAAATCTGACTTATAAAATTTATGAGTGATGTGTAATCTAAGGCTAGCTTGAATGTTTTTTTTTTTCCTTATCCTTGAAGCAATTTTGCTCATGACCTTCACTCCCTTTGCGCAGGAGAAGCAATAGAGGTCATAGGGTCACTTCACTAACTGCTATAGGGATGATTTAATATAGGTCTTGGTAATTGATAAAGTCATGTGTCATAGGATTAATAACCTCTTCATCATCATGTACCATTAGTTATCTATAAGACTCTATTCAAAGATACTTATACATCTATCCTTTCTAGAAACTAGAAATGGCGTGATGCTGAAACTAAAGAATGCATAATTTAATCCAATAGCAAACAATATGCTCAATCTTATCCTCTTATATCCTATTTTTTCACTCTCAAAGGCCGGTGATCTACACTTTTATACCCCAATTCAATAACATCAAGAGTAGGGGATAATGGAAGTGGTTATCATTGTTCTTTTAGAGGAGAAGTATAGAATACATAAGATCACTCAATATTCTGTGAATATCAACCAATAATTATTTTGGATTCAATGAGATTAATCAAGATGTTTAACACCATAAATTAAATAGTTGAAAATGCAATAGACATGAAGTAAAATTTTTAGAAGTGAAATGGATGGAAATGAAATGACATAAAACAACTGAAATTGTTGTAATAACTTGCATGAAACTGCTATAGGAAATTGTAAGTTAATGAAGAAATGAGATTACGACAACAAAGATGGTTCCTTGAATAGATTTGAGCGGGCCCTACTCAAGGTATCTATAGGAACCCTTTTTAAAACCACTAAGTGCTCAAGATTTGAAAATACAGTTTCCTCATTCATAAATTAACTTCATGACAACATACTATTCCTTAACAATTCAAATGCACTATCACTTATGAAAGTATTATGCCAAAAGAAAAGACTTGACTCTATCCTAATTTCATTCTATCTCTACTTATACTAAAAATCACAACTTATCCCTTGATTGAAGGGCACTTGTCTCTAGGATCCCTAGAATAAGGGATTCTTGGTTCAAGGGATAGATTTCCCTCACTCAACAAATCGAATTAGGATCTTGTTGATTGAGTGATTTGAGTACTCTGAATGCTTTGTTTATTTGGAGGTTAGAGAGGGGGCATGATCTCCTTTTTATCTCATGTGGAATTTGATAGAGATCACCCTTAGGATTCAACTTATTTGTACAAATTATTAGCACAACCTCAAGAATGTATGAATCCATCAAAATCATAATTTAAACCAAAGTATATTACATAACTAAAAAACTCAATCATTCATAACAATTGTTGGGCTCGTATTTTGATTGTTTTATTGCGATGGTTGAATCCTTTTTGCATCGATATTATATATGCTATTAACCATTTTGAAGGAGTTTTCAAAGGATTTTATATCGATTCATCATGGATATATATCAGGTATGTGTAATCGATTTTTTATGATGATTTTGAGCTAAATTTAGTTCAGTTTGATGATTATAAGGATTTAATGCATGATCTGTATGTAATAGGGTGAATTTGTAGTCTGAGCCTTCATCCAGTACCTTGTCTGACACTTCATCCAGCACCCCATCTAGTACGTGATCCGACACTCCATCCAGCATGCGATCCAACACTCAGAGCACAGAGGAGTTGGCGGTTGGTACATTGGCGGCCTGTGATGGGCGAATCAACAACTTGGGTTTTGTGCCCCCTCGTGGCCTCCAGTTACAAATCTCATGACATCTCAGATTGGGAGGTTATGCTGATTGTTGAGTGGCTCACAAATTTTCTAGAAGCCAAAGCTGTTAGAGCACGTTTAATGGATTTTCCATTTTTAGAGGAGGTCGACCCTTCCAGTGGTCGACCTATCAAACTGAAATTCACCTATAAATACCACCAACATTGGCAAGACCACAAACATAATTTTTAAGGAGAAGTTTTATTGTATAACTCATACATTTTCTTTGCAAACTTGTATTCTAGATTGATTTTTAATTAATGACAAAATTGTGTTAAGTTAAGCTTGCGTTTTACCGTTGAAGAGTAGCCATGATCTGCTGGGGGACCCACCAGTGGTCTGGGTGACTGTATAGATATATCGTGTGTTTATTTCATTTGCTTGGTTAGATTTACATTGTCTTTTTGCTGTATGTATCTTCTAGTTTTCATTATTGTGTATGCTAATTGTAATTTGCTTGTCTAATTCATCTTTCTTTAAATTGCAGATTGCTTATAGGAGATGGTTATTTGTCATGCTATGTTTCTTATTTCTTAACAATTGCCGTGTAGGATACTAACTTAGATGTTGTATTGAAGTTTTAAATTGGTTTCTGCAAATTAAAATAGAGTATTATTTGAACATAGGATTAGTGTAGACAAAGTTTTAATGTAGGATCATTTGCAAGCTTCGATGGATTAATAGTTGTAAGTTTTATTAGTTGTAATCAAGTTAGATTTAATTGTCAGTTCAATTGTGTTTTCATAGATTTATTTGGTTCATTAATCTTGTTTTAAGGATGCTAGGATAGAAATATATTTTGGGGTTATGTTTCTAAAATCATTCTAGTTTGAAATCTGAGTTTTAATGATAGGATTAGTCTAATTTGATTTATAAATTCTCAGTTTTTGAATTGCAATTTTAATTAGGAGATTGGATTTGAATTAATATTTTTAATCATAAGTTCATAAGTTTGTAAATTTTCTTAAGTTAGCATAAGAATGTGCTTGAATTAGTATAAGAGTGCTTTTTAATCATTGATGATTGATGCATGAAATCTAGATATCACATCGATTTCTAGGATACTTAGTGTTGCTTCTATAATGGAAAAGTTTTTGTTAGATTGCTTGATTCACACTTTCCATTTCTCTGTAGAAGTTAGCATTGAATTAATTCCTCTTGAGCTATCACTAATATTCATATGCCATCGTGATGTTATTCGGTACCGAAGACATAATCATCATCTTTGAATGCTTTTTTTCCTGTTATTGGAAATTAAGAATAGTTTTGATTAATTAGAATCTAAATACAATCATGATGTTTTTTGATTAAGTAGGTTAAGATTTCTCCTTTGCAAAATAGAAATGATTATGAGTTTTTTTAAGAACAACATTTACTTGTTGAAATAGTCTTGATAGGTTAAGTTGTTTGTTTCCTTATTTTCTTAAAGATACTAGATCAAAAGTAATTTATTTGCTGTTGCTCATTAGGTTGAATAGATTAACTTGTTTAAAGTAGGTTATGATTTGCTTCTTTAGAAATAATCCATCAATCCATTGTTTGAAGCCGTTTAGGGTAAATAGTTCAATCTCATTAATAGGATTTGTTAATTGATAAAAATAAAAGAGTCATTTCTTAAGTAGATTGATCCTTAGATAGACCTTCCCCTTAGTTAGACAATACTTCCATTAGCTTTTCTGCCTTGGCTCATACAGTTCCACAACTCTAAGTTTACTTACCTCGGGTTGACAATTTAATTGAGGGATTTAGTGCATATATAATACCCATCATTTTTGGTTCCGTTGCTGGGGATTTGTCTTAAGGTAGGAAATAGTTAAGGAGTAGATAATTTCTGAACCTTAGCATTAGTTTGGTGGCGGGAGAAATTTAATACGAGAGGTAAGAACCTGCGCATCTGTTATAGCAGGTTCCCCCAAACCCAATGGTAGTTTTTCTTTTTATTTTCTTTCATGAACAAACCTAGGGACCCAAAGGGAACATACATTAAAACCAAACCAAACCTTTCTACCAAGGTTCCTTGTAACATTTTTGGAGGAAGGAACACTCCACCCATAAACTCCACAGACCGATACCGAAAAGTAGGGGTTAGCTCAACCCAAAGAGCTAAAGCAGTCTCTGAGGAGACTAAAACAGGGAGCACTATAGAGCAGAAAATTGAAGCATCAATAATAGTGGGATAGGAGGCAAGACCACTAAGCCTTCCGTAGAACCAACCAACACAACCTTTGTTTTTTGACCACCATCAGGAGACCCTAACTTTGTAGACATCATTGACCCTGGACAGGTGAATAATCTGTTTGGTAGTTCAACCAATATAATTGTTTCCCAAGTTGAAACAAAAACTTTGACACCAATAGTTTCAACCGGCTCGAGTAAAGTCTCGAACATCCAAGAAGTAGGAAGACCTTCCCATCAAAGGGATACCTTTCCTAGAAAAGAACCTTGGGATGTTTTGTTATCTTCAAGGATCAAACCATTTAGGTACTTTCTTTTTGGAAACCAAACCAATATGGATGATTAGGAGGATCACAACCATGTAAGACACGAGGAGGGAGAAAAAGTTGGAAACCAAACCGAAACCACCTTTGGGTTTCCAATTTTGGATACCACACTGAATGTCAATATGAAGAAAATTCCACTCTTGACACTGCCCACCTTTTACGGTAAAAGCATTGAAGACCCGGATATCTTCCTATTTGAGTTTGACATCTTGTGTAGGAGCTACAATTACTTACAAGATGCCCTAAAACTAAAACTCTTTCCTACCACCATCAAGTATTCCGAACTAAGATGGTTCATGTGGTTGGGAGAGTCCAGTATTAGGTCTTGGGAAGGCATGCAATATATATTTCTTAAGAAATACCAAGACTACTACAAGTCGAAGGATTCTCGTACTGATATTTTCAAAATCCAACAGTTAGAGGACGAGAATCTCGAGGATTATATGGAATCGTTTGCTTATATCTCACAGAAATCAAAGTACCATGACCTTCCAGATGATGCAGTCAGGGCTCTTTTCCTTAAAGGAATTTCGGAAGAATACTTAGAGATACTTAACCTGATGGAATCATGTGACATCTCCCATAAACCATTTACCAAAATCTATGAAATGTGTAGGAATTACTCGAGGAGTAGATCCAAAACAGGGAACAATGTTCGAGATCCTTATAGTAGAAACCTAAAATCAGTTAGTTCAGGTGGTATCACAAGGGTAGAGATAGAGAACCTCTTAGAGAACTTCAAAACATATATCTTAAGCACCATAGGTTCCCAGTTGGACACCCGAAAGATTAAAAAGAAACAGGAGGAGGAAAATGCAGCAATGAGCATATTTTTCCCAAGATGCACGAGGAAGCATTCCTCAAGGGAATATCCATTAGATAATATTTCAGTTTGCGGCTTTTGCACTAAAGACCACTTAATTGAAAAGTGCTCATAATTGCTCGGTTTGTTAGCCATCTACAAAAGTGGGGATCCTGGGGAGTCATCTTATGCACCTAGGAGGCCATGGCAACCTAGGAGTCAACCTACATACCTGGATATACAGCCTCAAGTTCCACCCTATTATCAACAACGACAACAGTGGAACTCACCGTTGGAAAAAATGGTCTAGACAATATCACCATCCTTGGCTACAAGGATGGAGAGGAAGGCATAACCAAGGAAACCCTCAAGCTCCACCTGTCCCTATGCCCACTCATCCTTATCCTCAGTTTCCACCAAACATCCCGCAACTTTTGCTAGGTTTTGTTTCCCCACCTTTACCTCTTATTCCACAACAACCATAACAATACTAGAATGCAAGGTCCCCAAGACCGACATTATTACCAGCACAACCAGTGCCCAATCCCAATAACAAACCCACTCAACCTCTTCACAATGTTGAGATGCAAGCCTTTTCGACATATGTTATTTCTCCTGTTCCATTGCAGGAGATTCAACTAAGGTCGGGAAAAGTTCTGGACAGGCAGAGGCCTTCAATAGTCATTTAGGAAGAAGAAGAAGAGGAAACCCCCAAACAACCCATGGATGAGACTAAGTGGGAGGATGTTGTCATTCCTAAAGACTAGGAACCCAAGCTTCCCCAAAATGAACCTTCACATATTACAAAGGCCCCTCCTTATCCAGAAAGATTAGTGATTTAGAAACCTACCACTCAACCATAATTTGACATCTTGAATGAATTGAAGAATATTTGTGTCAAAATCCCCTTGCTACAAGCCATACAGGACATTCCAATTTATAGTAAGGTAGTCAAATAATTGTGTATTAAGAAGCCAATAAGGAAGCAAAATGATCCTCCAATAGTACATGTGATAGGATAACTCTCTGGGTACATATCATAACAGCCTAGGGTCGCAAAATATGGGAACCTAGGGAACCCCGTAGTGACCATAACCATTAATCAGGTTCCCATCGGAAACACTCTCATAGATCTAGGGGCAACCATCAATGTTATGAATGTTACTACCTTGGAGGAATGACAGTTAAAACTTCTTCTTATACCTAGCCCAACTATTTTGGAATTAGCAGATAAGACAAAGGTTATCCCTGAAGGAATCTTGGATGATACCCTAGTTACATTAGCCTCATGGGAATACCCAGTAGACTTTCTTGTCATTCATTCAAAGGATCCTACCAAAGGGCATCCCGTTATTTTGGGAAGACCTTGGTTGGCCACAACCAATGCATTTTTTGGTTGTAGAGAAGGAGAAATGATCATCTCAAATGGACTCTCTATACAAAATCTCACCATATACCCACCAGCTCAACCTATCATGGAAAATCTATGGTGGCTTGAATGCCCATACGAGAATGAGGACTGGGAAGAACCTGTGTTGCCAAGTGATCATTCCTGGGCACTTCAGGGGAAAACAACGAAAAATGTGCTAAACCAGTTTATTTCTGCTATCACGTGTGTTGATTTTCCACAATATTTTCCCCAGTTTGAGTACATGTTGGGGGAAGAATTTCAGGAACAGTTGGACCCATCGATTTTGTCTTCAACATCTTTTATCTTTGATATAGATGAGTTTGCCACATATTATACCATGCCCTATGAGATTAGTCCAATGAAATTTCTACATATAAATTTCAGACTAGATGCAGACCAACAAAAGTAGTTAGTAAATGTCCTTAAAGAACAATCAGAGGCATTCACCTAGGAATACATTGACATGAAGGGTATACACCTTGGCACATGCATTCATCACATATATACCCAGGGGGAAGTAACACTTGTTAGGAAACCTCAAAGAAGGATGAACCTGACACTCAAGGATATAGTAAAAGAGGAGATACAAAATTTATTGAATGTCAGATTTATTTATCCCATCTCCGATAGTAAATGGGTATCCCCGCTTGTAGTGGTTCCAAAGAAAGTAACTGGGAAATGTAGAATTTGTGTCGATTTCCGACAGCTTAATAAGGCCACTCTAAATGATTATTTTCCTCTTCCTTTCATTGACCAAGTCTTGGATACCCTATCACGAAAGAAATACTTCTCCTTTTTAGATGGATATAGCGGGTACAACCAAATTCTCATAGCAACTGAGGATCAGGACAAGACTACCTTTACTTGTCCTTGGGGCACCTATGCCTATAGGGTCTTACCATTTGGGTTGTGTAATTCTCCTGCCACATTTCAATGAGTAGTACTAGGGATATTTGCCGATCTTATTCATGATTGTGTGGAGGTATACATGGACGACTTTATAGTATATGACAATACTTACCAGAAATCCCTAGATAATCTAGAAAAATTCCTTATCATATGTCAAGAAATGAACCTATCCTTGAGTCATGAAAAATGTAAAATGTTGTTGACTGAAGGAGTGGTCTTAGGACATCACATTTCATCTGAAGGGATTAAAGTCAATCCTGCTAAGATTGAGGTAATCGCTAGACTTCCACCCCCCAAGACTCAAAAAGAGGTGAGAAGCTTTCTTGGACATGTCAAATACTACCGACGATTTATTGAAAATTTCACAAAGATTGTTGCACCCATGTTTGTATTGTTAATAAAAGATGTTGATTTTCTTTGGACTGAGCAGTGTCAAACCACCTTTGAAACTCTAAAAGCTAAGTTATCTGTGGCACCAGTTCTTAGGGGGCCTAATTGGGCCCTTCCATTTCACATATCCACTGATGCCTCCGATACTGCAATAGGAGGAGTATTAGGGCAGAAAGAAGACCATCAGCCCTATTCCATTTATTTTGTGAGTAAGAACTTGTCCCCTGCCGAGTTAAAATATACAGTTACCGAAAATGAATTCTTGGCAGTGGTCCATGCCATCAATAAGTTTCGCCACTACATCACATGTTACGAAGTATTTGTACATACAAATCACTCTGCCATTATATTTCTTATGAATAAACCCATTACCAATGGCCGAGTGACTAGGTGGCTCCTATTATTGCAAGAGTTCAATATCACCATCCTTGACCGACCTGGAAAAGAGAATTTGGTAGATGATTTTCTTTCACGCATAAAACATAAGGGTGATGATATTCCCGTTGATGATAGTTTCCTAGATGAACACCTTTTTTCCCTCTCTGTAAATACCCCATGGTTTGCAGATATGGAAAATTATTTGGCTACTAGGAAGTTACCATCTCATTTGTCACCTCATGAAAAACATAGAATTATCACGCAAAGTGATAACTACTCTTGGGTTGGCCATGATATTTTTCATACTGGTCCAGACTTGATTATTCGTAGATGTGTCCGAGAAGATAAGATACTAGAAATCCTACAAAGTTGTCATGATGGACCATGTGGTGGCCATTTTTTTGACAAACGTACAACATATAAGGTGTTACGTTCAGGTTACTATTGGCCTAGCATTTTTAAGGATGCTACCAAATACGTGAGGAGTTGTGATCACTGTCAAAGGACAGGAAGACCCACGTCAGTTGACGAAAATCCCTTGCATGCCCAAGTTATGATAGAACCTTTCGAGAAATGGGCCCTTGACTTTGTAGGACCAATTTCACCCATGTATCGTAAGAAAAATTATATTTTGGTTTGTACAGATTATGTCACCAAGTGGGTAGAAGCCAAATCCCTATTCAGGGCTACCAAAAAATCTGTTGTCGAATTCATTTATCAAGACAACTTTACCCACTTTGGTGTTCCTCATGAAATTGTTACAGACCAAGACACTCAATTCACTTCCAAGCTGATGAGAGAATTAACAAAGAAATATGGGATCAAGCACTGCAAGTCTTCTCCATATCACCTGCAAGCTAATGGCCAGGTAGAGTCCACAAAGAAAGTTCTGGAAGCTATCTTAACCAAGAATGTTCAATTACACCATCAGGATTGGGCTGATAGGCTTCCAGAGGATTTGTGGGCATATCAGACCACCTGGAGGAACACCACTAGGCATACCCCTTATGAGATAGTGTATGGAAAGCAAGTACTTCTACCAATAGAATTCCAAGTAAGGACTTTCCGTATTGCCACAAAATTGGGCTTAAACTTAGATGAGGCTCAGAAACAATGAGCCCTACAATTAAACAAGTTGGATGAGATTAGGAAAGATGCTATCCAATGAACAATATTAGTTTAAAACCAGAGGAGCAAGTGGCATGACAAGTTTATTAAGAAGAAATGCTTCCAACCTGGTGATTGGGCTTTGTTGTTTGACTCCCGATTTAAAAACTTCAAAGGAAAAATTACCATTCGGTGGTTGGGTCCTTATGAGGTAGTCACGATGTATGATAATGGGGCTGTTAAGATCAAAACAATTGACGATGGACAAGTCTCTTTCATAGTAAATGGACACCGAATCAAACTTTATCACAAACCCATTTCCAAAGAAGAATTTCTATAGGTCATGTCAAGTGACAAGGCATTGGCCTTAGTAGATGGGGAAGTTCCCCCCTGTTCTTCAAAGTTTTTCTGAATTTTCGACTATACATATGTAAATAATTTGAAGTATGTTGATAGACAATTCTGGAAATTTCTATAGGTATTTATCTCACCAAGAGTAGACAATTTCAAGGAGACAAAAAGGGAAGTATTTTTCTTCAAAAATATTGCTATATTTGAACCTTGTTGTCTCCTAAGCATCAATTGAATAATGACTTACGGTAATTAGCCACATTTTTGCAAAGATTCCCATCTTTTTTTCTCAAGACATCTTTAATGGCAGTTGCTCTTAAACCTCCACCACTAAAGGATATAAGGAAGTGATACCTTGACCATCAAGCTTAGAGGTTACTCGTATAGTTTCCCCAAGAAACTTGAGTAAGTGAGTAAAGTATTTTTATTAAAGAGTAACAAGGAGGTCTGCTTAGTGGTTAGCCATGGAAACATCACAATAACTGAAAAGATAAGAAAGTGAGTTAAGCCTAAATATACCTTTTTGTTCTTTCCCAATGGTACCATCCATTACACACTAAAAATGTTTGATTATACCATATCTTTAGATAGGCTACGTCCGCTTAAGTACCCCTTAAATCAAGACAATCTCTAAGGAATAAATAAAGGAGAGTCATCCTCTAACATAAATACCATCCCAATCT
>JASDQU010244314.1:0-15309 GCA_032191745.1 Picea mariana
TTATTCAACTTACTTCTATTTTCCTTTGGAACATGTACATAAGCATCACAACCAAACACTCTAAGATGTTGAAGAGAGGGTTTCTTTCTAGACCATAGCTCGTGTGGAGTTTTATCATCCAACGTTGATGAAGGTGATCGATTGACCAAGTAACATGTTGTACCCATTGCCTCTGCCCAGAATTCTTGTCCTAACTCGACACCGCTGAGCATGCTCCTTGCTTTTCCATAAGTGTCTTGTTCATCCTTTCTACAACTCCATTTTTCTAAGGAGTCTATGGAGTAGTCTTATTCCTTTCTATACCACACTTCTTACAGAATTCTTTGAATTCATTTCCGTAGAATTCTCCGCCATTATTTGTTCTCAATACCTTTATTTTCTTCTCTGTCTAGTTTTCTACCAGAGCCTTAAACTCTTTAAATTTATCAAATACCTCAGATTTATTTCTAAGAAAATAAATCCATGTGTTCCTTGAAAAATCATCTATGAATGAAACATACTACATAGATTTACCTAGGGATGGAACAGGAACAGGTCCAAACACATCATTGTGTATCAAATCTAAGATCCCCTTTGCTCTTGTAGCACCAGATGGGAATCTTACTCGATTTTGTTTGCCATATATGAAATGTTCATAGAAATCAAAATCCAGAGTGCAATTAGACACACCTTCAACCATACCTTTACCGTGTAGTGTTCGCAGGCCCTTTTCTCTAATATGCCCTAGTCTTTGATGCCACAACACGGTCTTGTTTTCTGGGACAGTATTGGTCTTGTCTTATTTATTTGTCTGCTCAAGGACAATAGAACTATTACACCCATTAGTATAAGTGCTTCCCAACAACTTGTATAGAGTTCCACACTGAACTCCCCTCATCAACACCATTTCTCCTCGTACCATCTTGCAAGTGTTCTTTTCAAATAAAGTTTTCACTCCTGCATCATTCAACTTGCTTACAGATATTAGGCTCCTGGCTAGTTTTGGAATGTCTAGAACCCCAGGGAGAGTTCTAATCGTTCTATCTTTTAGCAGCAACTTAACCCTTCCACGTCCCAATATTTTTTCTATCGAGTCATCTCTTAGGAATACATCACCACCATCATATTTTTCATATTTAGAGAACCACTCCCTATGAGGAGTCATATGGTATGATGCAGCTGAGTCAATCAAACATACATCACGATATGCATGTGTAGCTATAGATGCCAGGTAAAAATCACCTCCTTCTTCAGTGGAGGTTTTCGCCTCTGTGGAAGAGGTACTATCAGATCCCTTTGGTTTATAAACCTTCTTAGACTTCCAATCTTTCTTGTAATGCTTTGTCTTACCACACTTCTAGCATTTCCTCAAAGAGTTTCCTGGAGACTTATATCTACTTGTAGATTTAGATCTCCCCCCCGAAGGCTTACCAGGATTCTTGTCTTGGGGACGACCTCTTATAAATAAAGAATTTGTGCTATGACTATCCATGCTTTTGCACCTCATCTCTTCAGATAACAAGGATGAAACTACATCCTCATACTTCAATGTAGATTGAGTGGTACTACCAATTGCTACAACCAGATTATCCCAAGAGTCTAGCAAAGAACATAACAAAGTAATACACCTATCTTCTTCTGCAATCGTAATATTAATAGAGACAAGTTGACTTACTAGAGTATTAAATGAATTTAGATGTTCTGTCACAGAATCTCCATCTTCCATCCTAAGATGATACAACTTATTTCGAGGAAACAACTTGTTTACCATGGACTTTGATTGATACAAATTCCCCAACCTATCCCATAGTTCCTTGGCTGTAGATTCTTCCGAGACATTCAATAAAACTGAATCTGCCAAGCAGAGTCGAATAGTACTCCTTGCTCTTCTGTCCAACTTATCCCAATCTTCCTTTGACATACCAGTAGGTGGTGTACTAGTAGTTTGTGTACTAGTAGGTTGTGTACTAGTAGCCTGTATGCTAGTAGACAGTGTACCGGTGGGTTGTGTACCAGGATCCATAGCAATCCATTGTTCTTTGTCTACAAGAAGGT
This sequence comes from Picea mariana, assembly GCA_032191745.1. NCBI lineage: Eukaryota > Viridiplantae > Streptophyta > Pinopsida > Pinales > Pinaceae > Picea > Picea mariana. The sequence goes on from JASDQU010244314.1 coordinate 2,035, forward strand.
CCTCCATCTTGAGCTTCCATTGCTAAAAAAATTTACCGTTGAACTTCTCTATCTCGATTCTAGATGAGCTCGCCATTCCTCTTTCTATACTCAAATCTCCACAATAAAAGCTCTATCACAGACCCAAGATAAACTTGATCTATCAAGACCAAGCCAAACCCTCAACAAGAAAGTCATCCCTCTGAAGCCAAAAACGAGCTCTGATACCACACATTAGTTTTAAATCTGTGAAGTAAAGAAATGCATATAGATTCTTAAGCAAAACAAAAATTAATCAATGGCTCATTCACATAGTACACAAAGATTATACTAGAAACCCTCAAATGGGAAAACCTTTCTTATATTCATTATATCGAATTTCAACATTCACTATACAATATATGTACAATGTTTTTAGGTATTCCATAGATACCAAAACCCTAATCCCTTAATCCGAGACTAATTTACAAAACCACTAAACATAGCAAAATCCTCTAAAAATAGCAAAACCGCCCAAAAAAAAAATTAGAGGCGCTGCCCCGAATGTTGTGCGTAACCGGGGGGGGCATACCTGCCCCCCCCTGGGATCCCCCCTAGGAAAGCGCCGAACACACATGACACAAAGAGCACTACTAGAGGGATCGTCAGACACAGTTGTCAGATATGACGCGCCCACATGCACACATGCAAAGAATATAACACCTACCCAACAGAAACAACACCTCTACAACTCTAGCATGACTAAGGTAGATTTGGATGAACAAATTGGGCCTTGTAAATGAATTTTTTTCATGTGTGGTGAAATCCATCAAAGGTGCATCCAATTGAAGGTAGAAATAAATAGTTATAGTTACTTGAATTAGGGTGATAAAATGCAAGGGAAAATATACTATCTACTTTAGGTACCACTCACAACCCCGTGAAAAATTCACCCAAGTAGAAATCCTAAAAAATGGCCCCTAAATTGCTTCTTCATGATGATATACTAGGGGAACAATGATTAGTCAAGTGGTCACCTTAGGTAGGGACATATGGGATGATTCACATGGTGGAAACCTCAAAAATAAGGCATCGCTTTAAGTAACATGCCAACTAGTTGAAGTCTCTTAATGTGTGTTCACCCATTGCGTAAGTTTGAGGAGACATCCCAACACTTATTTAGTATGAATTAGTTCTTTACGCAACATGAATTCACTTTCCCAACAAGAAATATTGATTACTAAGGGGATTATTCTCAAAGTAGTATATCCTAGTTTGTAATGAGTGGTTACTTTGGAACATTAACCTCACATTGTTATTTTCAAAGTCTTACTGAAGGCAACCCGAGTATCTATTCTATCTTCTATTACCTAAGAATTTCTCACTCAATTGAGAATATTGTACTTGGTTCATAGATCAGATGGTCATATGGGTGAGGAGGTTTATAAATGTATGTGAAAATATAATCTATATGTGAGTGTTGTCTAACCAACTAGCAAAGTTACTTTTATTAAACCAAGTTTATTTTAAAGTCTCAATTAGTGTCATGAACCAATTTTTAAATATTAGGTATATTCCATGTGCATGCATGAGGTGTAGTTTCTCATCATGAAAAGATATGGAAGTAATAATTCAAACACAAATTGAAAGAAATGTTAATAGAAAGAAGGCTTGATTTTGGGGTTTGATTCATCTAGGTCCCAGAAAAGTGCAAGGTGAGGAGCCTACATGGAATGATGAGATATGCCCCCCACCAATAATAATTTGAACAAAATAATAAATTGCTTCATATTAATTAGTAATAATGATCATGCATAAAGTAGTAAAAATCAAGTCGTTATTTAATCAAAATGTGGATTAATCAAATAAGACGAGTTAATTATGTATACTGTGGTGTCTACGAACAATGAAAACTTCTATAAACCCTAGTAGTGAACTTCAGGAAAAACTTGGTTATAAATGGATACAAAATTTAAAACTTAACCTAGACTACAAAGATTGAATGTCAATAACATAACATAGACCGCATGAGGTAAAAGGCCTTTAAGTCGCACATGATTATGGATTGTATGACTATCACAATTAAGACCCATGCACTGGTAAGGAAAAATTTTAAAAAGTGCATCATTTTTTTAAACGAGAGGGTTTCTGCTTACATTTTTAACCTAGTTAGTCCCTAGCAGGCCCATAGAGAGTTAGCAACAAGGTTGACTCGTTACCTAAGAAAGGGGTGGAGTTGAGTTCCTTGTTATCAGGTGAACTTCATAACTTATGGTTTCTAGTCTCTCAACTGAAATTTAGGTTGATGAGATAGTTAAGTCTTGAGAGTTGAATGACCAGGGGGGCTAGGGTTCCAAAAAGTTTTGAGAAAACCTCAAATCCAACTAATAAAAGAAATGTCATATTTCTTACATAGTGGAGTAGCCATTTAGCTATGGGATTTTTTGTGTTAATGATTACAAAACAAATTCCACTAATAGTTTGGAGATATGGATGAAAATAAAAGTTTTGAAGGGATTTTAATAAGGGTATTGTTACGACAAATTTTGCCTCACTCCATGCAACTTGCTTGGACGGTCTTCCATTTCCCTTTGCAGGATTGAAGTCCCTCTTTTTTGTTCACTCTAGAGCCAAAAATGCACATCTTTGTACATATATGTGCCTTATCAGTCATACAACAAGTGTACATGCAGGTTGCTCCACTACAACCCATGTACATCGGGTTTGGTGCTCAAAAATTGAAAATTGTGTCAGATTTCAATGACATGTCATGAGATCCATGATCCTTGAACGTCCATATATTGGAAACTCTTCGACTGGGCCCTTCAGTTCCATTTAGAGGCTATAAATTCAGCCATGTCCAAGACTAAAAGAATTAGAACTTTGAGAGAAAAAACACTCTAGAGAAATTTCACTTCATAATGAGTATGCATCTCTTTGTCCTTGAAAGTGTGAACTTCTTATGTTCAGCCACCAAGCTCTTCCTACTTTTTGATGGAGAACCCATTGACTCCTATACATGAGCTTGCCTTTGTGGAGGATTGAAGTGGTGGAGGCCCAGCTGGAGGGACTTAGTTTCTCGGTTCTGATATGTGTCGTTACAGAATTTTGTCACCTATGTACTTCTTCTAATTATTTTAGTAGAAATACTTTTCTCTCTTCCAATTGATATCTTGCAAATATTTGAATTATTGTTCCATGGGAATATTTTTCATGTATGTTAATGAATTATGCTAGTTTATATGTCGACATCATGTATTATCACCATATGCTTGTGTATCTTGGTTGTTGAGGACAAGTTGCAGGTATAAAGCTTTGGGTTGCATGCTCAACAATGGTCCTCTTTGAACGTCTAGGCGAGGTAGGATTTTAACCCTGTCTTTTTAGAATTTCATTTATATAGCATACTTGATATTAGAGTTGATTTCTGGATTTCATTCTGTCTGTTCTGGTTTAACCCTATCCATAGAGAGATTTTCCTCGTAACAGAATTGGCGACTCCATTGGGGAGATATCCTTTTTTGGGGGTGTTGAGTGTTTTTCTCTTTTATTTGCTCTCTATTTTTATAAGTCTCCTTGTCTCTTGTTGCTTGACAGCCTGTATTTTTCCTTGCATCTCAGTTTCATGGCTTAACCCTTGCTTTGATAGTGTTTTTCTTGGAATGCACGATTTTTCCCTTGACATACGTGTACATACACAAGTTGTCTAGCTTTAGGGGGTGTATATACATGTTTTTTTATCAAACAGTCACATACATCATCTCTTAAGTCTTGTTGGATGAGTTTGGTGTTTGTTGGGTGAGTTTTGTTGGTTGTTGAGTCTTCTTGGGTCCCTATTCTGACTATTAAGTGCCTACAGGGTGATAGGAAGCCTTTTTATGGTTGATTTTTTGGGGAAACTCATTCCTTGTCATCTTTCTTATTGGTTGTCCTTGCATACTAGTCTGAGCAGTTGCTTCTTGGTATCCTACTTATCTTGTCTCTTTTTGCTTGCAGTAGGGCCTTCCTGTGAGGTTGTTATTTATTCCTTGCATTTTATTTTCTTCATATCTAAAATACAACAATATTTTCTTACTTGCATTGTACATATGGAATTTTCACTTTTGATTACTTTGCATTGATTTTGACATATTTGGAAAGATTGCACTTCATTGAAATTGTAGAGATTGAATTGGAAAAAATTGCTTTTAGAAGCATACCATCTCTTTGAAATTCAAGACTAGTACTTAGAAGTTTTTTTATATTTGTTTCTTTTATATGTTGAGTCATAATACCATTAGTTTCACGACTACACCTCTTTATTAAGAAGAAGCTATTAAAATTAACATTAATTAATTAAAATTGATTAGAAATGATTTTATTTTTCAGGGTACACAAACAAGTACAGGACCTAGATCCTTGGAATAGGAATTTCTGAGTAAACTTCTCCAAGGCTATAAAACTCAATGTATGTGTCTGACCAAGAAGTGGTGAAACCCGTTGTGTAATCAGTGATGTCAGGAGGATCCGCTCATACCATAGTTAAGAACGAGGTCATGCACAGTTGATTGTAGAGATAGCCCTCTAATACCTTCCTAGAATCAAAGATATTTCTGGGGTTCTATTTTTATCTGGGGGTATTTCTAGTACCTTTACCTCCGTGAGAGGCAGTGCTTTCGAGATTTTAGGCTTTGCTACCCTGCCCATATGGTGGACTAGACTTGTGATGCTCTCCTATGCATTGGTTATATTGTGGTGACGCTAGTTGATTGACATAGGTATCCACATAGGTTACTTGCAGGTGTTATTCTGTAGGTACCTTGAGTCAGATAAGGGTCGGACAACACACAACCTTTATGGAGGATTACCTCTCCAGGGTGATCTGACAGACTGCATTGTTAAGACTACAAGGGCCCTTATAACTGATTCTGATACCTCCACTCTTCTATTGTGGAGTCTCTGGCCCATCTTGAGAGAGGCATACCAACTTTAGTTCGGGAGGCCCCTTTCATCCATTATATCATGTTTGGGTGCATTGGTCTTTTTGCTTTATTTTAGTGTTCTCTCTATTTATTATTTGGCCTTAGGATTTTGTATTATATCTTGAGTTATGAGTCATTGTGGAGCAATACCAACCTCCTCACCGGTCTCTTCATTTGTTGAAGTTACCACTGCGTCTTGATCCTTTACCAAAGTTGCCTTCTAAAAGGCGTAGAGTTAATAAGCATGGTACATATATCTCCACCTACCAAACATATGATCATCCAGCTATGAGTACTGAGTCAGATATGAATTTCTCAGGAATTCCTTCGACTCCCTTCTCTTCTATTATTAGTGGGATCCCTTCAACTCCCTTATCTTCCATGGTGTGGGTGCCAAAGGCTCCCTCATCTAATGATACCAAACATGTGACTTCTACTCAGCCCACGAGAAAGAACCCTTTCATTTTTCTTTTCGGTATGCCAAATCATGATTCTCAATCAATACCTTCAGCCTCTAATCCCTTTTCTTTTGGTATGATTGACATGACGTCAAAACTCTCATCCTCCATTTCAACAACTATTTTGAATCCTAGTGTTGGTTCTGGGGGCACGCCACCTCATTTTGTTCCTTTATTGTTTGGGGGAGGTCATATTCCCCAAGTGAATCCTACAGTCAGAGGTTAGAATCCTCCTTCCTATGGACCTAATCCTAGATTCAGTGCTCTAAGATGGAGTGCTCAAATGGGCGGTCAATTTACATCCTATATTCCATCCTTCATTCCCTCTTCATCCATTTTGATTCCTAAAAAAAAAATTATTATGGTGAATCCCCCTCTGTCCTCTAGTGTTCCATCCAGAGGGAGTCAATTTCACAGTATGGGAAACCCCTAGCATAGACTTCCTTCGTCTGGGGGAAACGTATATAATCCTTATCGTGTCATTTTCGTGGGTACGATGCCCTTACAACCATTCATGAATAATTTTGGAGGAGGATACTACCCTATCAAACAGGTCCACAATATATACCGGAACCGTGGATGGTCTACAATCCCTCAACCCCAACCTTTCCCGGGAGCATGGGATCAGACGCTACAACCCCGAATCCCTTTTCTGGCCACGCTAAATTTTCCAACTTTGTCGAAGTTAATGAATGACCCTGTGTGTCATGATCTGTCATGGCCCCCTGTCCCCACCAAGCTTCCTTTAGACATTCCTAAATTTGAGGGAAGGATTGGTGGGGAAATGGGTGATCATGTAACTACTTTTCATCTATGGTTCTCATATAACTCTCTAAACGATTATTCTATTTGTTTGAGGCTTTTTAAATGCACCCTCACAGGATGAGGTAATAATCTTAAGGGTGGAAAAAATAATAATAAATCCAAGGGCGACAATAATAATGAAAAGTTGAATAATAATGTTGGTGAGGGAAAGAAAGAGAAGCAGAAGGTGAAGTTTCCTTGTAAACTTTGTAAAGATGATCACCTTAACCACTTTTTCCCAAAAATCAAGGAAGCCTCGAGGCTCTTATCGCAATCACCCACTTTACTGACAAAATCGTTTCCACATAATCAGCATATGGCCTCCAGGACCTCCAACACTGGAAATGCATCAAGTGGGAGTCAAAACCCATCGGCACGTGAAGGTGTTTATCTATGTGTCAATATGGTTAAGTCTCAGATTGATGTAGCTACTCAATCTTGTGATTATGATTCTTCATAGAATTTTATAGGTTCAGAGCATCCTCCTCCCCCAGAAACACCTTTGCAGATTAATAAGCCAGAACATCCACCTCATATTCTTAAAGGAGTGCTAAAGTGATCTTCCCATAATCCTAATGCCAGAGCCACCCAAAAATATTCGATTGTCGAATATTTGGGCCAAACCCCATGTGTGATGTTGAATTTTGAGGTGCTCCATATTTGTCCTTCACAGAGGAACGCCTTGTTATCTACGTTAGGAGCTCTGGACCCGTGTGGCTCAAAGGTTATCAAGTTTGATGTCATGGATGTTAAGCCTAGCTTACCTTACCACATGACCTTTCAAATCCATGTGGAGTACACAAATTACCATCAAACATATTTTAATTGATGAAGGTGTTGTGAATTGTGAGATGTCCCTAACCTATTGGAAAGTCATTGGCTCTCTGACCCTATCTCAATCTATGACTATGTTGACCGCATATGATGGGTGTTCATTTCGACCCCACGGGATCCTTCCCACTTTTTCGGTCCAGTTCAGTGGAAATACTGTGGAGGTCGACGTCGAGGTGGTTGATGTGCCTCTCGACTACAATTTAATACTAGGGCATAATTGGACTTATTTCATGATAGTCGTAATGTCATCAATTTTCCACACTTTATGTTTTCCTCACAAAGGGAATATAGTGGTGATTGATCAATTGCCCTTTGCACATGCTAGGCCTAGTGCATTGGTTGGACCTTTGGTCCCTGTGATTGAAAATTCTCAGTAGACAACTCAAGATGTTGGTGTTGGGATGTATTCCTCTTTGATGGGTAGTTTTGATTTCATGGCACCAATTCACTATATTCATTCCATTTAGAGTGAGTCTTCATCATCGATGAGGTCCGTTCCTTTTCATACTTCATATTTCAACAACTGTTGGACCCTACCTTCCCCAAATATGTCATACAAACGTCAGTATCACATTGGGATGGAAATGCCATTGTCAACCATAAAAGCTACATATCAGGCTATTCTAGAAACTATTGTTGACCTAGATCCTTCCTCCTCATGGATGGACGAGGTGGATCCTATTTTAAATCCCATATGGGTTTCTCAATCATATTTTTCACATGTTTTCCTCGATGATACTTTACCTTCATATGAAGCCATATTAGAGGCCATGACTAGTCCTGATAGGCTTTGGGAAGATATGCATCATCTATCCTATTTTGTCTCGGAGCTTGTTAAGATTGAACATGATGACTTTAGATCTACCTTGAGTGAGATGGTCAATCACGCCATGGTTCCATTCGATACGCATAGTATTTATGTTGAAGGAAACATGGAAAATATTTCTCCTACCGTCATGATCGACATATCTCGTACCCCTGGTAAAATTGAGAACATATATGTCGATGCAAACTGTTCTCCTAAAGAAAATCAGATCTACATCGATCTCTTCAAATAATTTTGAGATGTATTCACTTGGTAATATGAAGAGATGTCAAGGATCGAGCCCAACATTGTCGAGCATGATATTAAAACTTATTTGTATGTTATACATGTTCGAGAATGTCTTAGAGTTGTTAATCCTAGGAAGGCCTATGCTATTAAGGCATAAGTAGAGAAGATCATTAATGTTGGTTTCATCTACCCAGATCCCTTGATTGAATGGGTGTCCAATCCTGTTCTCGTATATAAAATGAGAGGAACCATCTCGCTGCTCACTCTCGCAAGAGAGTAGATCACTCTACTCACCTTTGACTAGTAATTGAGATATTTCATTACTATCGCATTCGGTTGAACCCTCTCAAGTGCATATTTTGCATTAGGTATGGTCATCTTTTAGGATTCATAGTATCTAAGCATGGGATCATGGTGGATCCTATGAAGGTTGAGGAAATACTTAAGTTTCCTCCCCCGAGCAACATTCAACAACTTCAAGGTTTACAGGGGAAGTTTAACTTCCTGCGTCGTTTCAATGTGAACTATGCTAATTTAACTAAAGGTTCCATGTGTCTTTTGAAGTAGGACACTCCATTTATATGGGATGAGTGAGCCCATGAATTCGTCAATCCTCTTAAGAAATATTTGGTATTGACACCTTTGTTGAAGCCTCCAGACTACAATAAAGACTATTTTCTTTATATCGTCGTGTTTGAAGGGATAGTTGGTATGGTACTGGTTCAGAAAGACGATGAGCTCCATGAGCACATTGGCTATTATCTTAGTCAAAACCTAGTTGGTATTGAAATTAAATACTCTCACGTAGAGAAGTTGGCCTTGGTTGTTGTACATGCGGTTTAGAGATTATGACATTATATATTACCTTGAAAAACTAACATGGCTGCAGATATCAATCAATTTCAATATGTCCTTACCAGGCATATCATGGGGGGGAATACAATAAGTGGATTGTTATTTTTCAATAATTTGATCTCGATTTTTCTTCTGTGAAGTCTAAGAAATCACTAGTTTTTGTCAAATTGATGTCGAACTTCCCTCGACTAGATGAGGACACTTTTCATGACCAAATGTTCTGCATTAGAATTGGAAAAAATTGTCAAATCGTCGAGATAAATAAAAACATACTTATCTTTTTCACTGACAAATGCGATATCCATAGCTCTCTGGAAAGTTGCTCCTGCATTCATTAAACCAAAAGGAATTTTATTATACATGAAAGTTCCCCATGGAGTAGTACATGCATTATTTTCTCTATCATCTTCATAAACAACAATCTGATTATATCCTGAGAAACCATCAATCATAGAAATTATGTTAGCCCCTACTACATTCTCTAAAGCATGGTCCATTTTTGGGAGCGGTTAGTTATCTTTAAGAGAAGACTGATTTAAGTTCCTAAAATCAACGCAGAGTCTTATTTTGTCGTTCTTCTTTCTAGCAGGGATGAAATTGGTGACCCATTCATAGTATCTGAGAGGAACAATGATTTTTGTATCGAGAAGTTTGTTAACCTCCCTTTCTATTACTTGCAAAAGAATTGGGTTTATCTGTCTAAGTTTATGCTTGAAAGGCTTAATGTCATGCTTTAAGGGGATATTATTTTCAATAAAAGAAGTATCATAAGTTTTTAAGTCATCATAAGACCATGCAAAAACATCTTTATATTGTTTAAGTAATTCAACGCATTTACTCATTATTTGCACTGGAAGATATTTTGATACTTTGACCATTTGGGATTTTCATTAGTTCCTACATTACAATATTCAACTTCTTTAGGTTGAGGTCACAAAGTAGACTTTAAAGGTATCATATTGGTCAAATAACCTTTCTAGAGGGATAAGACCTTTGGGAATCTGATTGTTTTTAAGTAAGAGCATGCGGTGATTTGCAATTTTTTCTTGGAACTTTTCTGGATTTTCTTCTTCTTGCATAACCCAAGCAAGATCATTTTGATTTTCTTGATCTATGGGGGTCTTAGAAAACTCATCTACCATTTCCAGGAACTTCTTGATTTGTTCATCATCCTCAAATACTTTCCAATGTTTAACATTGTTTGGAATTGAAGGTTTGTGCTCATCTCACTATGCTATTTCAGCGTCAAAACAATAAGTGGTATGAAAGTCGCAGCATCTTTGGCCAAAGAATCAACTTGTTGATTTTGCATTCTGGGAATAAAGTGACTATTAAAAGATGAGAAGAAATTATCTATTATATCTCAATCTCAGATGCTTAGCTTGATATTTTTGTTTATTTGTTTTACAATGAGCTCAGCATCTCCATAGACTATCAAATGTTTGATTTTTAATTTTCTTGCAACTTCTAATCCTAAAACTAAAGCTTCATATTCACAGACATTATTGGTATAATCAACATCCTATTGTAATATATAAGAGAAAGGAATAACATACTCATCATCTGGTGCCACAAATAAAACTCCATCTCCTGCTCCTATTGGCCCTTAACCAATTTTTGAGGAATACTTGGTCATATTTGACTGTTTTTTGGACTGCGATAGCTACTCAAAGATGGAGAACAATGCGAAGCGGAAATTAGGGAAGAAAAACCTATTTTTGGGACCTTTTTAGGGTTTTTGAGTTGATGTAAAGGGAAAGGGATGTTGGCCCATGGGTTTATCCACGCTTAGGCCAATTTTGTAATCTATAAATAGATACTTAAGGCAATGTAAGTAGAAGAAGGTAATACATCTATGTGATGTATAGCTAAAGGATTGGTGCTAGTAACTGGATCTGTGTGATCAGATGTATATTGTAAGTGCTTTGTGCGTGATTGTAAGGAGATTGAAAAGCTCAGTGCAAGTTGTTGTAGTTTTGTGTTGAAGTGCAAGGAAGAAGGATCTAGCGAGCTGCACAGATATTCTGTCCACTACGAAGTAAGGTTCATTGAAGCTCTGTGTTTTAACCTCTTGTGACTGAGATAATATAAAGAAGAAGACTTTGTGGATGTAGCCCCATGGTGGGGGTCAACCAGGGTAACTTCGTGTATTCTGCTCTGCGCTTCGACCTAATGCGTTTATCTCCTTCTTGGATAAGTGCTTGATGTGATTAAATAGATTTAGTTATGCTTTGTGCTTCTAAGATAGGAATGAATGTTAGATCTGATATATAATATGCTTAGTGTCTGATCTGGTGAATCCAATCTATCTTGTTGTATTGATCCAGATTATTTTCGGCATGAAATGAGATCGGAGATATAATAAAGAAATGCAAAAAGATATCGCAGATATTAAATAATATAACAGAAATGTATCATAGATGCAACCATAAACACAAATATACAATAATACACGATTTCTATTAATGAAAGAAATGTACAGAGACTGTAAAAATATAGAGTGAAAGACTTGCTAGAATGGTGGTAGCTTATCTCTGAGAAGAGATGTGACGGCTACTCGCATTCACAAGAAGATGATTACAATGAGGCTCTAAAGGCATTTTACAATAAGAATGAATGCTAAAAACCTTAGACATCAAAAATCCTAACCCTAGGAGATGAAGAGCCAAAAGTCATGTGGGCCCCGTTTGGGTAAGTTAGTACATCAACTTCCCGATGTCATAACTTTTGCATACGATATTTGTTTTAGGTGTATGATAGCTCGTTGAAAAGGTATCATTGAGGAGATTCATTTTGAGGGCTCAATCATGACTTTGGATATCATTGAGAACCTCGATCTCTAAAAACCTTCATTTACGCCCTCAAAATGGCCCTGGAAGTTAAAAACTGCTAAAAATAGTAAATTGCCAAAATTGCCAGAAAACTGTTTTGAGCCAGTTAGAAAAGGAGGGTGGCTAGTGATATCCACCTGGATCAATCCTCCCTCCTTAGGAATCAATGGTCTCCATTGCTTTGAGTGCCCGGGGGAGAGGGAAAAACATTTGTTGAATCTGCATCTTGGTGAGCTGCTTGTTGTGCTGGAGACATCGCGTTGCTCATTTTGTGGAAGTTTGTCATGAACTTGTTGCTAGAGGGGTTGACTCTATTCAACCAGTTGGGATATCTAATATGACTATGTGTAGAAGGAATCTTTGTGTTTTTCTGTATTCTTGTCGACCTGCTTCTGTTGGATAAAAGGTGCTCGGGCTGAGGTTGTAGTGGTTGCAGTATCCTTCTATTCCCCTTTTGAACAGATTGTGAAGAAGCTAAATTTTATAGTATGAGATACTACCTTGCAGCACTTTTTAGGTGGAATAGTAGTCGGAACTACCTCTAGTATTCTATAGAGATGACTCCCCAGAGAAACAATGACACTGCGGGGTCAAGATTCATAAACAACATGGCGCTTCCACATATATGGTTTTCCCAAGAGAACATCACAAACATCTAGTAGGGCAACATCACATGATACCTCTTCCTTGAAGGGATGGATGTCGTATGACAATCGACATTACTGGCTGACATGAAGATTGCGTCCTTGGTGAAGCCACCCGATATTGTATGGTTGTGGGTGTGGTGTTGTCGACAATCCCAACTGTTTTACAACCTCTGTTGAGATGAGTTTCTTTTGGCTTTCGCTATCAACAATAAAATGCAGCGGGGTCCCCTTCACCCACATCTGTGAATAAAAAAGGGGCTCCCTCTCTTCAGGATCTATTGGTTCTTCTGGTTGAATTGTTGCAGTCGCGACAATAGCAGTGGGGTCTGTGTCAATGATATGTCTATTAGCGCTGGAAGTCACTCCTAGATTGCTTGCAGGAGCAGAGCCCAATGCCCATCAGTTTTTATGTCACAGTTTAATAAATGGGTGATCAAATGGGAAGAGACTTCAACAGGTATTGCTTCAAATTAGGAACTTTGTTTGAGCGCCTGTGCCAGGTGCGTAGGGGGGTCAGAGGGGGGTGTAGGGGGGCAAAGCCCCTCGCATGGGGGTTCGGTGGCAGCGCCCCCGAAAAAAAAAAAATTGGGCCGACATATTTTCTCCGGGAAAACATATTTCCGGGACGACATATTTCCGGAACAACATATTACCGAGACGACATATTTCCGGGACCACATGATATTAGGTGGTTTTTTGGCACATGGTTTTTTGTCGATGGTTTTCTATTTCTGGTTAAGGAATTAGGGTTTTGAAATAATCCAGGTCATTGGGTTAGGTTTTTGGATGCCGCTGGCTCCTATATGTATATTGTATTGTAAACAATGTAACACAATGTATGAATATAATATATGTTGGTTTTCCCGGTTTGGG
>JASDQU010244314.1:15494-31432 GCA_032191745.1 Picea mariana
CCATTCCTATTTCTATACTCGAATCTCCACAACAAAAGCTCCCACTAAACCCAGGTTTATCACAGACCCAAGATAAACTTGATCTATCAAGACCGAGCCAAACCCTCAACAAAAAAGTCATCCCTCTGAAGCCAAAAACGAGCTCTGATACCACATGTAAGTTTTAAACCTGTGAAGTAAAGCAATGCATATAGATTCTTAAACAAAACAAAAATTAATCAATGGCTCATTCACATAGTACACAGAGATTATACTGGAAACCCTCAAATGGGAAAACCTTTCTTATATTCATTATATCGAATTTCAACATTCACTATACAATATATATACAATGTTTTTAGGTATTCTGTAGATACCAAAACCCTAATCCCTTAATCCGGGACTAATTTACAAAACCTCTAAACATAGCAAAATACGCTAAAAATAGAAAAACCGCCCAAAAATAAATTAAGGGTGTTGCCCCGAACGTTGTGCGTAATTGGGGGGGGCATACCTGCCCCCCCCCGGGACCCCCCCTAGGAAAGCGCCCAACGCACATGAAACAAAGATCACTACGAGAGGGATCGTCAGACGTAGTTGTCATATATGACGCGCCCACACGCACACATGCAAAGAATATAACACCTACCCAACAGAAACAACACCTCTACAACTCTAGTATGACTAAGGTAGATTTGGATGAACAAATTGGGCCTTGTAAATGAATTTTTTTCATGTGTGGTGAAATCCATCAAAGGTGCATCCAAATGAAGGTAGAAATAAATAGTTATAGTTACTTGAATTAGGGTGATAAAATGCAAGGGAAAATATACTATCTACTTTAGGTACCACTCACAACCCCGTGAGAAATTCACCCAAGTAGAAATCCTAAAAAATGGACACTAAAATGCTTCTTCATGATGATATACTAGGGGAACAATGATTAGTCAAGTGGTCACCTTAGGTAGGGACATATGGGATGATTCACATGGTGGAAACCTCAAAAATAAGGCATCACTTTAAGTAACATGCCAACTAGTTGAAGTCTCTTAATGTGTGTTCACCCATTGTGTAAGTTTGAGGAGAGATCCCAACACTTATTCAATATGAATTAATGCTTTACGCATGCATGAATTCACTTTCCCAACAAGAAATATTGATTACTAAAGGGATTATCCTCAAAGTAGTATATCCTAGTTTGTAATGAGTGGTTACTTTGGAACATTAACCTCACATTGTTATTTTCAAAGTCTTACTGAAGGGGACCTGAGTATCTATTCTATCTTGTATTACCTAAGAATTTCTCACTCAATTGAGAATACTGTACTTGGTTCATAGATCAAATGGTCATATGGGTGAGGAGGTTTATAAATGTATGTGAAAAGATAATCTAACCAACTAGCAAAGTTACTTTTATTAAACCAAGTTTATTTTATAGTCTCAATTAGTGTCATGAACCAATTTTTAAATATTAGGTATATTCTGTGTGCATGCATGAGGCGTAGTTTCTCATCATGAAAAGATATGGAAGTAATAATTCAAACACAAATTGAAAGAAATGTTAATAGAAAGAAGGCTTGATGTTTGGGTTTGATTCATCTAGGTCCCAGAAAAGTGCAAGGTGAAGAGCATACATGGAATGATGAGATGTGCCCCCACACCAATAATAATTTGAACAAAATAATAAATTACTTCATATTAATTAGTAATAATGATCATGCATAAAGTAGTAAAAATCAAGTTGTTATTTAATCAAAATGTGGATTAATCAAATAAGACGAGTTAATTATGTATATTGTGGTGTCTACGAACAATGAAAACTTGTATAAACCCTAGTAGTGAACTTCAGGAAAAGGGCTGTTATAAATGGATACAAAATTTAAAACTTAACCTAGACTACAAAGATTGAATTTAAATAACATAACATAGACCACATGAGGTCAAAGGCCTTTATGTCGCACATGATTATGGACTATATGACTATCACAATTAAGACCCATGCACTGGTAAGGAAAAATTCTAAAAAGTGCATCATTTTTTTAAATGAGAGGGTTTCTGCTTACATTTTTAACCTAGTTGGTCCCTAGCAGGCCCATAGAGAGTTAGCAACAAGGTTGAATCATTACCTACGGAAGGGGTGGAGTTGAGTTCCTTGTTATATGGTGAACTTCATAACTGATGGTTTCTAGTCTCTCAACTGAAATTTAGGTTGATGAGATAGTTAAGTCTTGAGAGTTGAATGACCAGGGGGGCTAGGGTTCCAAAAAGTTTTGAGAAAACCTTAAATCCAACTAATAGAAGCAATTTCATATTTCTTACATAGTGGAGTAGCCATTTAGCTATGGGATTTTTTGTGTTAATGATTACAAAACAAATTCCACTAATAGTTTGGAGATATGGATGAAAATAAAAGTTTTGAAGGGATTTTAATAAGGGTATTGTTACAACAAATTTTGCCTCACTCCATGCACCTTGCTTGGATGGTATTCCATTTCCCCCTGCAGGCTTGAAGTCCCTCTTTTTTGTTCACTCTAGAGCTAAAAATGCACATTTTTGTACATATATGTGCCCTATCAGTTATACAACAAGTGTACACGCAAGTTGCTCCACTACAACCCGTGTACATCGGGTTTGGTGCTCAAAAATTGAAAATTGTGTCGGATTTCAATGACATGTCATGAGATCCATGATCCTTGAACTTCCATATATTGGAAATGCTTCGAATGGGCCCTTCAGTTCCATTCAAAGGCTATAAATTGAGCCATGTCCAAGACTAAAAGAATTAGAACTTTGAGAGCAAAAACACTCTGGAGAAATTTCACTTCATAATGAGTCTGCATATCTTTGTCCTTGAAAGTATGAACTTCTTATGTTCAACCACCAAGCTCTTCCTACTTTGTGATGGAGAACCCCATTGACTCCTATACATGAGCTTGCCTTTGTGGAGAATTGAACTGGTGGAGGCCCAGCTGGAGGGACTTAGTTTCTCGGTTCTAATATGTGTCGTTACAGAATTTTGTCACCTATGTACTTCTTCTGATTATTTTAGTAGAAATACTTTTTTCTCTTCCAATTGATATCTTGCAAATATTTGAATTATTGTTCCATGGGAATATTTTTCATGTATGTTAATGGATTATGCTAGTTTATATGTCGGCATCATGTATTATCACCATATGCTTGTGTATCTTGGTTGTTGAGGACAAGTTGCAGGAATAAAGCTTTGGGTTGCATGCTCAACAATGGTCCTCTTTGAACATCCGGGCAAGGTAGGCTTTTAACCCTGTCTTTTTAGCATTTCATTTATATAGCATACTTGATATTAGAGTTGATTTCTGGATTTTTTTTTGTCTGTTCTGGTTTAACCCTATCCATAGAGAGATTTTCCTCGTAACAGAATTGGCGACTCCATTGGGGAGATATCCTTTTTTGGGGGTGTTGAGTGTTTTTCTCTTTTATTTGCTCTCTATTTTTCTAAGTTTCCTTGTCTCTTGTTGCTTGACAGCCTATATTTTTCCTTGCATCTTAGTTTCTTGGCTTAACCCTTGCTTTGATAGTGTTTTTCTTGGAATACACGGTTTTTCCCTTGACATACGTGTACATACACAAGTTGCTAGCTTTAGGGGGTGTATATGCATGCTTTTTTATCAAACAGTTGCACACATCATCTCTTAAGTCTTGTTGGATGAGTTTGGTGTTTGTTGGGTGAGTTTTGCTGGTTGTTGAGTCTTCTTGGGTCCCTATTCTGATTATTAAGTGCCTACAGGGTGATAGGAAGCCTTTTTATGGTTGATTTTTTGGGGAAACTCATTTCTTGTCATCTTTCTTATTGGTTGTCCTTGCATACTAGTTTGAGCAGTTGCTTCTTGGTATCCTACTTGTCTTGTCTCTTTTTGCTTGCAGTAGGGCCTTCCCGTGAGGTTGTTATTTATTCCTTGCATTTTATTTTCTTCATATCTAAAATACAACAATATTTTCTTACTTGCATTGTACATATGGAATTTTCACTTTTGATTACTTTGCATTGATTTTGACATATTTGGAAAGATTGCACTTCATTGAAATTGTAGATATTGAATTGGAAAAAATTTCTTTTAGAAGCATACCATCTCTTTGAAATTCAAGACTAGTACTTAGAAGTTTTTTTATATTTGTTTCTTTTATATGTTGAGTCGTAATACCATCAGTTTCATGACCGCATCTCTTTATTAAGAAGAAGCCATTAAAATTAACGTTGATTAATTAAAATTGATTAGAAACGATTTTATTTTTCAGGGTACACAAACAAGTATAGGACCTAGATCCTTGGAATAGGAATTTTCGAGTAAACTTCTCCAAGGCTATAAAACTCAATGTATGTGTCTGACCAAGAAGTGGTGAAACCCATTGTGTAATCGGTGATGTCAGGAGGATACGCTCATACCATAGTTAAGAATGAGGTCATGCGTAGTTGGTTGTAGAGATAGCCCTCTAATACCTTCCTAGCGTCAAAGATATTTCTGGGGTTCTGTTTGTATCTAGGGGTATTTCTAGTACCTTTACCTCCGTGAGAGGTGGTGCTTTCGAGATTTTAGGCTTTTCTACCCTGCCCATACGGTGGACCAGACTTGTGATGCTCTCCTATGCATTGGTTATATTGTGGTGACGCTAGTTGCTTGACATAGGTATCCACATAGGTTACTTGCAGGTGTTATTCTGCAGGTACCTTGAGTCAAATAAGGGTCAGACAACACACAACCTTTATGGAGGATTACCTCTCCAGGGCGATCTGACCGACTGCATTGTTAAGACTACGAGGGCCCTTATAACTGATTATGATACCTCCACTCTTCTATTGCGGAGTCTTTGGACCATATTGAGAGAGGCATACCAACTTTAGTTTGAGAGGCCCCTTTCATCCATTATATCATGTTTGTGTGCATTGGTCTTTTTGCTTTATTTTAGTGTTTTCTCTATTTATTATTTGGCCTTAGGATTTTGTATTATATCTTGAGTTATGAGTCATCATGGAGCAAGACCAACAACCTCACTGGTCTCTTCATTTGTTGAAGTTACCACCGCGTCTTGATCCTTTACCAAAGTCGCCTTCTAAAAGGCATAGATTTAATAAGCATGGTACATATATCTCCACCTCCTAGACATATGATCATCCAGCTATGGGTACTAAGTCAGACATGAATTTCTCAGGAAGTCCTTCGACTCCCTTCTCTTCTATGATTAGTGGCATCCCTTCGACTCCCTCATCTTCCATGGTGTGGGTGCCAAAGGCTCCCTCATCTAATGCTACCAAACATGTGACTTCTACTCGGCCCACGGGAAAGAACCCTTTCATTTTTATTTTCGGTATGCCAAATCATGATTCTCAATCAATACCTTCAGCCTCTAATCCCTTTTCTTTTGGTATGATTGATGTGACATCAAAACTCTCATCCTCCATTTAAACAACTACTGTGAATCCTAGTGTTGGTTCTGGGGGCACGATGCCTCATTTTGTTCCTTTATCATTTGGGGGAGGTCATATTCCCCAAGTGAATCCTACAGTCGGAGGTCAGAATCCTCCTTCCTATGGACCTAATCCTAGATTCAGTGCTCTAGGATGGAGTGCTCAAATGGGCGGTCAATTTATATCCTATATTCCATCCTTCATTCCCTTTTCATCCACGTTGATTCCTAAAAAAAAAAATGTTATGGTGAATCCTCCTCTATCCTCTGGTGTTCCATCTGGAGGGAGTCAATTTCACAGTATGGGAAACCCCCAGCATGGACTTCCTTCGTCTGGGGAAACGTATATAATCCTTGTCATGTTGTTTTCGTGGGTATGGTGCCCTTACAAACATTCATGAATAATTTTGGAGGAGGATACTACCCTACCAAACAGGGCCACGATATATACCAGAACCTTGGATGGTTTGCAATACCTCAACCCCAACCTTTCCCAGGAGCATGGGATTAGACGCTGCAACCCCGACTCCCTTTTCTGGCCACGCTAATTTTTCCAACTTTGTCGAAGTTAATGAATGACCCTGTGTGTCACGATCTGTCATGGCCCCCTGTCCCCACCAAGATTCCTTTAGACATTCCTAAATTCGAGGGAAGGATTGGTGGGGAAACGGGTGATCATGTAACTACTTTTCATCTATGGTTCTCATCTAACTCTCTAAATGATGATTCTATTTGTTTGAGGCTATTTAAATGCACCCTCACAGGATGAGGTAATAATCATAAGGGTGGAAAAAATAATAATAAATCCAAGGGCGACAATAATAATGAAAAATTGAATAATAATGTTGGTGAGGGAAAGAAATAGAAGCGAAAGGTGAAGTTTCCTTGTAAAATTTGTAAAGATGATCACCTTAACCACTTTTTCCAAAAAATCAAGGAAGCCTCGAGGCTCTTATCGCAATCACCCACTTTACTGACAAAATCGTTTCCACATAATCAACATATGGCCTCTGGGACCTCCAACACTGGAAATGCATCGAGTGGGAGTCAAAACCCCTCGACACGTGAAGGTTTTTATCTATGCATCAATATGGTTAAGTCTCATATTGATGTAGCCACTCAATCTTGTGATTACGATTCTTCATAGAATTTTATAGGTTCAGAGCATCCTCCTCCCCCGGAAACACCCTTGCAGATCAATAAGTCAGAACTTCCACCTCATATTCTTAAAGGAGTGCTAATGTGCTCTTCCCAGAATCCTAATGCCAGAGCCACCCAAAAATATTCGATTGTCGAAGATTTGGGCCAAACCCCATGTGCGATGTTGAATTTGGAGGTGCTCCATATGTGTCCTTCACAAAGGAATTCCTTGTTATCTACGTTAGGAGCTTTGGACCCATGTGGCTCAAAGGTTATCAAGTTTGATGTCATGGATGTTAAGCCTCGCTTACCTTACCACATGACCTTTCAAATCCATGTGGAGTTCACAAATTTCCATCAAACATATTGTAATTGACGAAGGTGTTGTGAATTGTGAGATGTCCCTAACCTGTTGGAAAGCTATTGGCTCTCTGACCCTATCTCAATCTATGACTGTGTTGACCGCATATGATGGGTGTTCATTTCGACCCCACGGGATCCTTCCCACTTTTTCGGTCTAGTTAGGTGGAAATACTGTGGAGGTCAACATCGAGGTGGTTGATGCACCTCTCAACTATAATTTAATACTAGGGCATAATTGGACTTATTCCATGATAGTCCTCATGTCATCAGTTTTCCACACTTTATGTTTTCCTCACGAAGGGAAGATAGTGGCGATTGATCGATTGTCCTTTGCACATGCTAGTCCTAGTACATCGTTTGGACCTTTGGTCCCTGTGATTGAAAATTATCAGCAGACAACTCAGGATGTTGGTGTTGGGATGTATTCCTCTTTGATGGGTAGTTTTGATTTCATGGCACCAATTCACTATATTCATTCCATTTAGAGTGAGTCTTCATCATCGATGAGGTCTGTTCCTTTTCATACTTCATATTTCAGTGACCGTTGGACCCTACCTTCCCCGGATATGTCATACAAAGGTCAGTTTCACATTGAGATGGCAATGCCATTGTCAGCCATAAAAGCTACATATCAAGTTATTCTAGAAACTACTGCTGACCTAGATCCTTCCTCCTCATGGACGGATGAGGTGGATCCTATTTTAGATCCCATATGGGTTTCTCCATCATATTTTTCAAATGATTTCCTCGATGATACTTTACCTTCATATGAAGCCATATTAGAGGCCATGACTAGTCCTGATAGGCTTTGGGAAGATATTCATCATCGATCCTATTTTGTCTCGGAGCTTGTTAAGATTGAACATGATGAATTTAAATCTACCTTGAGTAAGATGGCCAGTCACGCTATGGTTCCATTAGATACGCATAGTATTTATGTTGAAGGAAACATGGAAAATATTTCTCCTACCATCGTGATCGACATATCTCGTACCCCTGGTAAAGTCGAGAACATATATATCGATGCAAATATTTCTCCTAAAGAAAGTCAGATCTACATCGAGCTCTTCAAATAATTTTGAGATGTATTCACTTGGTAATATGAGGAGATGTCAAGGATCGACCCCAACATTGTCGAGCATGAGATTAAAACTTATTTGTATGTTATACATGTTCAACAATGTATTAGAGTTGTTAATCCTAGGAAGGCCTCTGCTATTAAGGAAAAAGTAGAGAATCTAATTAATGTTGGTTTCATCTACCCAGTTCCCTTGATTGAATGGGTGTCCAATCCCGTTCTCGTATATAAAATGCAAGGAATCATCTGCGTGTATATGGATTTTAGAGACCTGAACAAGGCTTGTCCTAAAGATAACTTCCCCACTCCTTTCATTGACTAAATTCTTGATGAGTGTGCAAGAAGTGAGGTATTTTCCTTTATGGATGGATTTTCAGGGTATAATCAAATTCAAATCAAACCCTAGGATCAACATAAGATGACGTTTATTTGTCCTTGGAGTACCTTTGCATACCGAAAAATTCCTTTCAGTATTAAAAACGTTGGAGCGACCTTCCAACGTGCCATGAACTTTTCATTTCACGATCTTAAGCACATCATCAAATCTTATTTAGATGATCTCGCTGCTCACTCTCGCAAGAGAGTAGATCACTCTGCTCACCTTTGACTAGAAATTGAGAGATTTCATTACTATCGCATTCGGTTGAACCCTCTCAAGTGCATATTTTGCATTAGGTATGGTCATCTTTTAGGATTCAAAGTATCTAATCATGGGATCATGGTGGATCCTATGAAGGTTGAGGAAATACTTAAGTTTCCTCCCCCGACCAACATTCAACAACTTCAAGGTTTATAGGGGAAGTTTAACTTCCTGCATCGGTTCAATGTGAACTATGCTAATTTAACTAAAGGTTCCATGCATCTTTTCAAGTAGGACACTCCATTTATATGGGATGAGTGAGCCCATGAATTCATCGATGCTCTTAAGAAAGATTTGGTATTGACACCTCTGTTGAAGCCTCTAGACTACAATAGAGACTATTTTCTTTATATCGTCGCGTTTGAAGGGACAGTTGGTATGGTACTGGTTCAGAAAGATGATGAGCTCCATGAGCACATTGGCTACTATCTTAGTCGAAACCTAGTTGGTATTGAACTTAAATACTCTCACGTAGAGAAGTTGGCCTTGGTTGTTGTACATGCGGTTTAGAGATTAAGACATTATATCTTACCTTGAAAAACTAATGTGGCTGCAGATATCAATCCATTTTAATATGTCCTTACCAGGCATATCATAGGGGGGGAATACAATAAGTGGATTGTTATTTTTCAATAATTTGATCTCGATTTTGCTTCTGTGAAGTCTAAGAAATCACTAGTTTTTGTCGAATTGATGTCAAACTTCCCTCGACTAGATGAGGACATTTTTCATGACCAAATGTTATGCATCATAATTGGAAAAAAATGTCAAGTTGTTTAGATAAATAACAACATACTTATCTCTTTCACTGACAAATGTGATATCCATTGCTCTCTGGAAAGTTTCTCCTGCATTCATTAAACCAAAAGGAATTTTATTATACATGAAAGTTCCCCATGGAGTAGTACATGCATTATTTTCTCTATCATCTTCATGAACAACAATCTGATTATATCCTGAGAAACCATCAATCATAGAAATTATGTTAGCCCCTACTACCTTCTCTAAAACATGGTCTATTTTTGGGAGAGGTTAGTTATCTTTAAGAGAAGACCGATTTAAGTTCTTAAAATCAATGTAGAGTCTTATTTTGTCATTCTTCTTTCTAGCAGGGATGAAATTGGTGACCCATTCATAGTATTTGAGAGGAACAATGATTTTTTCATCGAGAAGTTTTTTAACCTCCCTTTCTATTACTTGCAAAAGAATTGGGTTTATCTGTCTAAGTTTATGCTTGAAAGGCTTAATGCCATGCTTTAAGGGGATATTGTGTTCAATAAAAGAAGTATCATAAGATTTTAAATCATCATAAGACCATGCAAAAACATATTTATATTGTTTAAGTAACTCAACGCATTTACTCATTATTTGCGCTGGAAGATATTTTGACCATTTGGGATTTTCATTAGTTCCTACATTACAATATTCAACTTCTTCAGGTTGAGGTCAGAAACTAGACTTTAAAGGTATATCATTTTGGTCAAATAACCTTTCTAGAGGGATAAGCCTCTAGGAATCTGATTTTTTTTAAGTAAGCGCATGCAATGATTTGCAATTTTATCTTGGAACTTTTCCGGATTTTCTCCTTCTTGCATAACCCAAGTATGATCATTTTGATTTTCTTGATCTATGTGGGTCTTAGAAAAATCATCTACCATTTACAGGAACTGATTGATTTGTTCATCATCCTCAAATAGTTTCCAATGTTTAAAATTGTTTGGAATTGAAGGTTTGTGCCTCATCTCACTATGTTATTTCAGCTTCAAAACAGTAGGTGGTATGAAAGTCACATCATCTTTGGCCAAAGAATCAACTTGTTGATTTTGCATTCTGGGAATAGAGTGACTATTAAAAGATGAGAAGAAATTATCTATTAAATCCCAGACACAATTTCTATACGATCTCAATCTCAGATGCTTACCTTGATATTTTTGTTTATTTGTTTTACAATGAGCTCAGCATCTCCATAGACTATCAAATGTTTGGTTTTTAATTTTCTTGCAACTTCTAATTCTAAAACTAAAGCTTCATATTCACAGACATTATTGGTATAATCAACATCCCATTGTAATATATAAGAGAAAGGAATAACATACTCATCATCTGGTGCCACAAATAAAACTCCAGCTCCTGCTCCTGTTGGCCCTTGACCAAGTTTTGAGGAATACTTGGTCATATTTGACTGTTTTTGGGACTGCGACAGCTAATCAAAGATGGAGCGCAACGTGAAGAAGAAATTAGGGAAGCAAAACCTATTTTTGGGACCCTTTTAGGGTTTTTGGGATGATGTAAAGGGAAAGGGATGTCGACCCATGGGTTTACCCATGCTTAGGCCCATTTTGTAATCTATAAATAGATACTTAAGGCAATGTAAGTAGAAGAAGGTAGTACATCTATGTGATGTATAGCTAAAGGCTTGGTGCTAGTAACTAGATCTGTGTGATCGGATGTATATTGTAAGTGCTATGTGCATGATTGTAAGGAGATTGAAAAGCTCAGTGCAAGTTGTTGTAGTTTTGTGTTGAAGTGAAAGGAAGAAGGATCTAGCAAGCTGCGCAGATATTCTGTCCTCTGTGAAGTAAGGTTCATTGAAGCTCTATGTTGTACCCTCTTGTGATCGAGATAATATAAAGAAGAAGACTTTGCAGATGTAGCCCCAAGGTGGGGGTGAACCATGGTAACTTTGTGTATTCTTCTCTGTGCTTCGACCTAATGCGTTTATCTCCTTCTTGGCTAAGTGCTTGATGTGATTAAATAGATTTAGTTATGCTTTGTGCTTCTGAGATAGGAATGAATGTTAGATCTGATATATAATATGCTTAGTGTCTAATCTGGTGAATCCAATCTATCTTGTTGTATTGATCCGGATTATTTTCAGCAAGAAATGAGATCGGAGATATAATAAAGAAATGCACAAAGATATCGCAGATATTCAATAATATAACAGAAATGTATCAGATATGAAACCATAAACATAGATATACAGTAATACACGATTTCTATCAATGAAATAAATGTACAGAGACTGTAAAAATACAGAGTGAAAGACTCGCTAGAATGGTGGCATCTTATCTCTGAGAAGAGATGTGACAGCTACTTGCATTCACAAGAAGATGATTACAATGAGGATTTGAAGGCCTTTTACAATAAGAAGGAATGCCAAAAACCCTAGACATCCAAAATCCTAACCCTAGGATATGAAGCGCCAAAAGTCATGTGGGCCCCGTTTGGGTAAGTTAGTACATCAACTTCCCGATGTCCTAACTTTTGCATACGATCTTTGTTTTAGGTGTATGATAGAACTTTGGAAAGGTACCATCGAGGAGATTCATTTTGAGGGCTTATTCATGCCCTTAGCTATCATTGAGAACCTTGATTTCGAAAAACCTTCATTTAGGCCCTTAAAATGGCCCCGGAAGTTAAAACTGCTAAAAATAGTAAATTGCCAAAATTGCCATAAAATTGTTTTGAGCCATTTGGAAAAGGTGGGTGGCCACCGATATTCACCTAGATCAATCCTCCCTCCTTAGGAAGAAATGGTATCGATTGCATTGAGTGCCCGGGGGAGAGGGGAAAGAGTTTGCTAAATCTGCATCTTGGTGAGTTGCTTGACGTGCTGGAGACGTCGCGTTGCTCATTTTGTGGAAGTTTTTGATGAACTTGCTGCTGGACGGGTTGAATCTGTTCAACCAGTCGGGCTATCTGATATGACTGTGTGTAGAAGGAATCTTTTCCTTTTTCTGCAATCTTTTCGACCTGCTTCTGTTGGATAGAAGGTGCTTGGGCCAAGGTTGTAGTGGTTGCAGTATCCTTCTGTTCCCCTTTTGAACAGATTGTGAAGAAGCTGAATTTTATAGTATGAGATACTACCTTGCGACACTTTTTAGGTGGAACAATAGTCAGAACTACCTCTGGTATTCTGTAGAGATGACCCCCCAGAGAAACAATGACACTACGGGGTCGAGACTCATAAACAACATGGCGCTTCCACATATATGGTTTTCCCAAGAGAACATCACATACATCTAGTAGGGAAACATCACATAATACCTTGTCCTTGAAGGGATGGATGTCGTATGACAATCAACATTACTGGTTGACATGACGATCTCATCCTTGGCGAACCCACCCGATGTTGTATGGTTGTGGGTGTGGTGTTGTCGACAATCCCAACTGTTTTACGACCTCTGTTGAGATGAGGTTCTTCTGGCTTCCACTATCAACAATAAAATGTAGCGGGGTCCCCTTCACCCAAATCTATGAATGAAAAAGGCGCTCCCCCTCTTCAGGATCTATTGGTTCTTCTGGTTGAATTGTTGCAGTCGCGACAATGGTAGTGGGGTCTGCGTCAATGATCTATCCCTTACCAGTGTTTTCAGAATCAGATTTTGAATTAGGGTTCAACTCTTTGTCTTTGATCTCAGCCACCAATGACTGTTTTGAGTGACATTCATCGGTGTTGTGCCAGGGGATTTTGTGGAACTCACACCATTTTTCGGTGTCCTTCTTTGTCTTCCTGTGACCCTTCTTTTCCTATGTCTTGGACTAGTTTTCAGGAGATTGTTTGTTAGGGTCATCTTTCTCATACTTCGGTTGTTGCGGATTTACAGACCCGAATTCCCGTTTGTTCTGGTGCTTAAATTTCTTCTCAATTTTAACAACATATCGATAAGCAACACCGAGTAATGAGATGTCCAGAAAATCCATTTCAGTCTGGATGTATATGTGTAGAGCCCCACGGTATTTTAGAACCAAATGTCGCTTGGAGTCTTTGACACCCATCTTGGTGTGTAAGGTATGGAAGGTATTGGCGAACTCTAGAACTGCTTGGCCCCTCTCTTGCCATAGTGTGGTCCATCTCATGTATTGGTCCTCATAGTTGCCAACAGGGTAATACTGTTCCTTTACTGCATCCACAAAAAAATCCCAGGTGGGATCGGCCCCATATATTCCAGACTCCTCTATGGAACTTTGCTCCCAGTAAGTTTCCCACCAATGTTTGACATGAGGGAGAGATTTAAGGAGTGTGAAGGTGATCTTTTTTTTGTCGGAAAAATTGTGAACAGAGAAATAACCTTCTAACAGAGTTAACCATATTTCTAGGGCTTCTGCATCTATTTGTTCTTCAAATACAGGAATATCAAAATTAAATTGTACCTCAAAAGGAGAGGTTCCTTCAAAGTGGACACTTGATGAAGATGTTCCTAATGCTATCAGCAGGCGTTGAAGGATGTGGGCAAAATTCTCCATCATTTCGTCCCTCTATCACGTGAGAGCTTGCTCAAGCAACAGATTGATAGGATCACCTACTCCATCATTTTTCTTTTCTTCCGCCATTGATGGTTTTGTGGGTGTGCGAGAGTGATTGTCTTCAAGAGAGACAAGCTCGAGAACCAACTTATTATAATCGAAACTCGTCGGGGACATGCACTGAAAATTGATCAAGAGCAGCCTGCTCTAATATCTCTGATCCAGATTATTTTCAGCACGAAATGAGATCGGAGATATAATAAAGAAATGCACATAATTATTGCAGATATTCAATAATATAACAGAAATGTATCAGAGATGCAACCATAAAAACAGATATATAGTAATACACGATTTCTATCAATGAAATAAATGTACAGAGACTGTAAAAATACAGAGTGAAAGACTCGCTAGAATGGTGGTAGCTTCTCTTTGAGAAGAGATGTGACGACTACTCACATTTGCAAGAAGATGATTACAATGAGGCTCTGAAGGCCTTTTAAAATAATAAGGAATGCCAAAAACCCTAGACATCCAAAATCCTAACCCTAGGAGATGAAGCGTCAAAAGTCATGTGGGCCCTGTTTGGGTAAGTTAGTACATCAACTTCCTGGGGTCATAACTTTTGCATACGATCTTCGTTTTAGGCGTATGATAGCTCATTGGAAAGGTATCATCGAGGAGATTCATTTTGGGGGCTCAATAATTCCTTCAACTATCATTGATAACCTTGATCTCGAAAAATCTTCATTTAGGCCCTCAAAATGGCCCCAGAAGTTAAAAACTGCTAAAAATAATAAATTGCCAAAAATGCTAGAAAACTATTTTGAGCCAGTCGAAAAAGGTTGGTGGCCATCGATATCCACCTGGATCAATCCTCCCTCCTTAGTAAGAAATGGTCTCCATTGCGTTGAGTGCCTTGGGGAGAGGGAAAATCATTTGTTGAATTTGCATCTTGGTGAGCTGCTTGCCATGTTGGAGACATCACGCTGCTCATTTTGTGGAAGTTTGTCATGAACCTGTTGCTGGAGGGGTTAAATCTGTTCAACCAATTGGGCTATTTGATATGATTGTGTGTAGAAGGAATCTTTGCATTTTGCTGCAATCTTGTCGACCTTCTTCTGTTGGATAGAAGGTTCTCGGACCGAGGTTGTAGTGGTTGCAGTATACTTATGTTCCCCTTTTGAACAGATTGTGAAGAAGTTGTATTTTGTAGTATGAGATACTACCTTGCAGCACTTTTTAGGTGGAACGATACTTGAAACTACCTCTGGTATTCTGTAGATATGACCCCCTAGAGAAACAATGACACTGTAGGGTCGAGACTCATAAACAGCATGGTGCTTCCACATATATGGTTTTCCCAAGAGAACATCACAGACATCTAGTGGGGAAACATCACATAATACCTCGTCCTTGAAGGCATGGATGCCTAATGACAATCAGCATTGTTGGCTGACACGAAGATCTTGTTCTTTGCGAAGCCACCCGATGTTGTATGGTTGTGGGTGTGGTGTTGTCGACAATCCCAACTATTTTATGACCTCTGTTGAGATGAGGTTCTTATGGCTTCCGCTATCAACAATAAAATGTAGCAGGGTTTGCTTCACCCACATCTGTGAATGAAAAAGGCGCTCCCCCTCTTCAGGATCTGTTGGTTCTTTTGGTTGAATTGTTGCGGTCACGACATTAGCAGTGGGGTCTGCGTCAATGATCTGTATGTATCTATGTAGAGCCCCATGGTATTTCAGAACCAAATCTCGCTCAGAGTCTTTGATACCCAGCTTGGTGCACAAGGTATGGAAGGTATTGGTGAAATTCAGAACTTCTTGGCTCCTCTCTTTCCGCAGTGTGGACCATCTCATGTACTGGTCCTCACAGTTGCCAATAGGGTAATACTGTTCCTTTACCGCATCCACAAAAAAATCCCAAGTGGGATCGGCACCATATATTCCAAACTCCTTTGTGGAACTTTTCTCACAGTAAGTTTCCCACCAATGTTTGACATAAGGGAGAGATTTAAGGAGTGCGAAGGTGATCTTTTCT
>JASDQU010244314.1:32277-75533 GCA_032191745.1 Picea mariana
GAAATAGCCTTCTAGCAGAGTTAACCATTTTTCTAGGGCTTATGCATCTATTTGTCCTTCAAATACAGGAATATACAAATTAACTTGTACCTTGAAAGGAAATGTGCCTCCAAAGTGGCCACTTGATGAATATGCAGTTGATGCTATCGACAGGTTTTGAAGGATGCGGGCAAAATTCTCCATCATTTCGTCCCTCTGTTGCGTGAGAGCTTGCTCAAGCAACAGATTGATAGGATCGTTTGCTCCATCATTTTTCTTTTCTTCCACCATTGAGGGATTACTGGGTGTGAAAGAGTGATTGTCTTCAAGAGATACAAGATCGAGACCCAACTTTCTATAATCGGACCTCGTCGGCGACATGCACTGAAAAAATGATCAAGAGCAGCCTGCTCTAATACCTCTGATATGGATTATTTTCAGCATGAAATGAGATCGGAGATATAATAAAGAAATGCATAGAGATATCGCAGATATTCAATAATATAACAGAAATGCATCAGAGATGCAACCATAAACACAGATATACAGTAATACACAATTTCTAGTAATGAAAGACATGTATAGAGACTGTAAAAATATAGAGTGAAAGACTCGCTAGAATGGTGGCAGCTTATCTCTGAGAAGAGATATGATGGCTACTTGAATTAGCAAGAAGATGATTACAATGAGGCTCTAAAGGCATTTTACAATAAGTAGGAATGCCAAAAACCCTAGACATCCAAAAGCCTAACCCTACGAGATGAAGCGCCAAAAGTCATGTGGGCCCCGTTTGGGTAAGTTAGTACTTCAACTTCCCGGGGTCGTAACTTTTGCATACGATCTCCGTTTTAGGTGTATGATAGGTCATTGGAAAGGTATCATTGAGGAGATTCATTTTGGGGGATTAATAATGCCTTAGGATGTCAATGAGAACCTCTATCTCTAAAAACCTTCATTTAGGCCGTTAAAATGGCTCTGGAAGTTAAAAACTGCTAAAAATAGTAAATTGCCAAAATTGTCAGAAAACTATTTTGGGGCAGTCGGAAAAGGTGGGTGGCCACCGATATCCACCTAGATCATGTATCTAAGTGCTAAGTCTTCTCGAATATAAGTATATACCGCGATGCTATGTGTTATCTGCAAAGTGTTGTAAGGGTTGAATATTGATGGATAAACCATGCTAGATAATTGCTAAGTTCTATAATCACAGATCTATGTCCTAGCTAAGGTTGCAAACATCTAAGTCCTGCAACCACCCCTGCCTCTACCTTGGGTGAGACTTCATCTGCTTCGCAGGTGTTGCCGAAAGGGCTAGTATTTAGGTTTTGTTGGTGCACTCTTTAGCGTGAACCCTGGGCCTGCCTTTGTGCCAACAAATGGTTCCGTTGTTGAGACCTGAAACAGTGATTGCTGGGAACTAAAGAAGAAGAATCTTTATAAAAAATAAGTTCTGGATCAGATCAGATCTAAAGAGAGGAAGATCATATCTGAAGAAAAGAAGCGAGATCTGAACACTCTATGCTCTAAGAAAAGTAAAAGTGGAAATTTATGAAAGAAAGAGGTCAGATCTGTAGAAAAGGGGTAAGATCTGTAAAATCTATGCTCTGATAAAGGTAAAAATAGTTAAAAGTCTTAGATATGAAAACTTTGTGCTCTATATAGGTAAGATAAGTGGAAATTTTTTGTTTTTGAAGCATGAATTTACGTACACTTGATAGATTTTTTCCTATCCTGAAAACTAGGGCATTGTTAGATGGAAGAAAATTTGATAGATATGATAATAATAATGATATATATGTTATACCTATGCATAGAAATAATGTTTGGACTAACAGATGAATGCAGGATCCTAGAAAGAATTTTTTGCAGGCTAACTACCATGACCCTAGTGCACAGTACATAAGAGGTTGGGGGTTGTTTAAAACAAAGAGAGGATTGACCCTATGTTACAGTTGTAGAAAAATGGGACATCTAGCTAAGGAGTGCCCTGGTGGAAGAATGAGTTGTCTCTGTTGCAAGGCTTTGGACCATGAAGTATTGGATTTCCCTAGAATGATTGTCAGGCTTGAAAAAATGAATCTACGTGAAGAAAACCTTAAGGAAGATCCACAAATAATAGAAACCCAGAAAGAATCAGAGAATATGTTACTACATATGAAAGAAACCTTGAATGATCACCGACATATCAGGCTATCAGAGATCTTCAAAGAAAAAGAATGCATCGAAGTAAGAATAGAAGACTTCGACATTGACTGTGTTTTGGATGAGGAAACATAGGTGAATATCATGACAAAGAGAACTTGGGAAGCTATAGGGACCTGATATGAATCCATCCCTAAGTGGAATAGGGTTATTCAGAGGAAAAATGGTAAACCTATGTGGAAGGCTCACTCGGATATATATGAATGTCAATGAAATTCTGACAGAGGAAGATTTTGAAATCATCAAATTTATTGAGGACAATACCCCATTTACTATGTTACTTGGAAATCCTTGGATTGAAAGGGATCATGCTAGAAAGAAGGAAGAAGAAATTTTTTTAGAACAACAAAGACAAGAGTTAAAAGACTTCAGGACGAGTAAGATCGCACAATTTATTGACGAACAGAAGAACAAATCGAAGCCATTTCACACTAGAAACCCAGACTTCGAAGTTATCAAAATGTTAGAGGATTCACAGAATACTGAAGTCTCCATCAGAGAGAAAGAAGAGTCGTTATCCATGAACCCTAAGAAAGAACATCAGTAGTGCGAAGTGACTGTATCCAAGGACAATAAAAATCAGAATGGGAAAAGAAGCACTGAGACAAAGCTCACGAGAAAGAAATCTAGAAAGTTAAGTAAGAAGAAGGTGAAGATGGAAAAACTATAGAAGAGTCCAGATGGAACTTCACAAAAAGAGAAATTGCAGAATTCAAGCTTCGATGAGATATCAGAACAGTGACATGGGTCACTTTTCCATGGTGAAGCGATATAGCCATTGGAAG
The DNA here is from genome assembly GCA_032191745.1 of Picea mariana. Classification (NCBI taxonomy): domain Eukaryota; kingdom Viridiplantae; phylum Streptophyta; class Pinopsida; order Pinales; family Pinaceae; genus Picea; species Picea mariana. The sequence continues at coordinate 35,244 of JASDQU010244314.1, forward strand.
CCAATATGTCCATTTGACTGCCGCTCCAAATAGGTCGAAAAGAAATTATGGGTTACCACTAGACCGTTGAATAGCACCAGAACGGATGGAATGAAGTTAATGAAGACCCCATGTCCGTTGCAAGCAAACCATTGTTGAGATTGCCTATTTAGCTCGTCGCGCCATGCCCGAAGAACACTTTTTCCAATTAAGAAGTTGAAGCTTGCAGAATTAGCAAGTGTCTACAGTGATCATCACACCATTGTTATTTATCCCAGTACAGTGCTTAAGACCATTGTGACCCCGATTATTTTCCTTGAGCGTATATGTCCAACGAGCTCAGCGCAGCTGAAGAATATGTAAGAGAGGTACTCGCTAGCCTCATAACCGAACGAGTCATGTCGGAAAGAGGGTTTTCTATGGGTTTACAGGCATCATCGATGAGAGGAATGCAAGCCTCCCCGTCGACTACTCGAGCAGGAACATCTCGAGCTGGCACAAAAAGAAGAACTAATCATAAAGATGACAAAACCAATGCAAAGTTGGTACCTTCCATCCTACCAGCTTACATGCCCCCTCTGAGCGATGCGATTAACCGGGACAGCTTCCCTTGAGACTTTGAATACACCCTAGTCATAGTTTATCTACCAAAAGGAGTACACACCTACCGTGTAGATCAAGACAAGGTTGCGGCGTTGAAGTTTTGTGACTTCAACCTAGGAGACCATAAAGCTTACATCATGCTTGCCCCACATAAGTACTTAACCAGAACCAAGGGAAATAATTCCAAGATCATCCCTCAACAATGGATGATGAACCTTGAGCAGTCTACATTGCTCATCATCATGAAAATACCATACTTCGGCAGACACCAAGAAGTGAATTCTTGTGTAAAATTGCTGCTAACAAGTTACCATGGAGGATACCTATGGGTAAACCATTGTTTAACTGTTGATCCATTGTTGATCAATAGGATCATCAGGCTTAGTATGTAGGGCCCTGATCCACAGGATTAATACCTTGAAAATATCGCGGACCGCGCTCTTTCACAGAAGATTAAAGAAGCTTATGGCAATGTCAAGAAGGGCACACAAGGCTACAAGGTAGCCTCTATCAAGAGTGGCACAGTGTGCCTTTCATGCCAACTGGTAGTAGGGAAATTGGTATGAAAGAATAGAACAACTCAAGTATCAAGCTTCGTAGTTGATCTCGCAGGAAAATGTGCAGAGGGACTACAGATGAACTGGGGGAAGTACCTAGTTAACTAGCTAGAGATTGATTGTAGAGAAGCCCAGGATCAGGGGCATGAATTCCATTTTAGATGGATGCTAATACTGATCGATTTTTTTGCTTGGGAGCTACCGAAAGGCACAACCTTCCCAAACCTCGACCCTTTTGAGACCTTAGCCACAAAGTTTAGTACTTTATGGTACTCGAACAATATGAAAAAATAGTGGCAATCAAATGTCGTTTTTCATACATACTATAACCAACTAAAAGAAGCCATAGGGGTGAACCTCAGATAACCCCAAACACTTTACAAAGGTTCCGACCTCTGATAAAGTTCAGCGTGGATCACCACTTTATATACCTAAATCCACGTGTTGATGAACACTAGGAACAACTTCAATCCTATTATAAGCTGACAGAAGAAGACCTAGAAGAAATCACCAAGGAATGGTTGGTGGACCTCCTTATCTCAGTAGATCCAGCAGATATGTCCGACATCGATAGCCTAGAAGCTACACAGAATACACATGGGCCCAGTAAGGGAAGAAAACTAAGAAGATAAAGAAAGATGAAGAAATCCAGGACGTCGATAGTAGATCTATAAGGATGGATTCCACCACACTTGATCACGGAGGTAATAACGAAGACTTCGAAGAAGTTGAACAAAGGCCAGAGGATGAAGTAGAGATCATAAATAAAAGAAAGGGTTCACCTCCAGAACCTTCTTCTAATAAGAAGTCGAAAGCATCCATGACTAAACTGACGACCACACTCACCTCAGATGACTTCAGTTTTCTCCTCATGACTATGAATGAAGTTATCGAAGAGATAACAGAAAAAAAGGTAGCCAAGCAAGAGGCCATGTACAAAATAATTGAAATAGAGCTCCAAGGAGTAAAGCAATCACTTCAATCAAGTCACGTAGCTTCCACTACGCCCCTGCCAGAAGCAACAACAAAAGAAAGAGATGAACCATTTCAACTCTGCAGGATTGCTGACACAGTCGAAGTACGCCTTCAAAAAGCAGAAGAATTAATAGTGCAGGCCACCTAGTCCCTAAAGCAAGCATGGGAGGAAATCATAGAGCAACGCTGAGCTACACAGCAAGAGAAGGAGGCCATCCAAGCGAAATTTAATGAAGATAGAGAAAAAATACAAAAGGAGAAGGAGCAGCTTCTCGCGAAGCAAGTAGGGATCGAAGAAGCTGTCAACAGAGCATTTCTCTCTGTGATCAGCTTAGAACAGAAGACCGAAGAACCCTTAGACCTTCAAGTGATGAAGCTTGCTGAAGTTATTCAACAACTTCAACAAAGAGTCGTGGACTTAGAGCTTCATATCATCCCAAGCACCCTGCAAGAAGTGTGCGACCAGCGAGAAATAACTACCCAAATTATAGTAGAAATGATTAAAGAACTCACCGAAGAATGCAAACAATTAAGTAGCCAAAGTGCGCAGATACATGAGAACCTAATCGAGAACTTAGATTTTCATAAATTGGAGCCGCAGCTCCAGGAAGTGAAGCAGCATGAAAATAGACCTTAGATGGAGTTGAAGGCCCTATCAACCATAGAGAAAATGAAGCAATCCCATGAGAAACACGTCGCACAGCAGAAGATCCACATGATCCAGAGCAAGGTAATGGAAGTAACTCAACAACTTCAACCTTTGCAGGATAAGGCATGTCAACTATTCTTAGATATTGATAACCAAGGAACAGAGCTAGAACAGATCGTGACTATAGTCGAACAATGCCTAGCGGGACCATCAATAATGCACTCATCCATGAGTTCGTTGAGCAAAAGGAAACCACAAAGTAGCAGGTTGAAGCAGCTTGAGCCAAACTCGAGGAGTTTGAAGCAGAATTGGTCAGACCTGAGTGACTCGGGACGAGTCACAGGTGAGTGTTGGGGGCCTGGTGGCCCTTGAACAAGTTTTGAGGAATACATGGTCATATTTTACCATTTTTGGGACTGTCATAGCTAGTCAAAGATGGAACGCAACACGAAGTGGAAATTAGGGAAGAAAAACCTATTTTTGGGACCTTTTTAGGGTTTTTGGATTGATGTAAAGGGAAAGGGATGTCGGCTCGTGGGTTTACCCACACTTAGGCCCATTTTGTAATCTATAAATAGATACTTAAGGCAATGTAAGTAGAAGAAGGTAGTACATCTATGTGATGTATAGATAAAGGCTTATTGCTAGTAATTGGATCTGTGTGATCGGATGTATATTGCAAGTGTTATGTGCATTATTGTAAGGAGATTGAAAAGCTCAGTGCAAGTTGTTGTAGTTTTGTGCTAAAGCGCAAGGAAGAAGGATCTAGCGAGCTATGTAGATCTTTTTTCCTGTGTGAAGTAAGGGTCATTGAAGCTCTATGTTGTAACCTCTTAACCGAGATAATATAAAGAAGAAGACTTTGTGGGCATAGCCCCAAGGTGGGGGTGAACCATGGTAACTTTGTGTATTGTGCTCTGTGCTTCGACCTAATGTGTTTATCTCCTTCTTGGCTAAGTGCTTGATGTGATTAAATATATTTAGTTATTATTTGTGCTTCTGAGATAGGAATGAATGTTAGATCTGATATATAAGATGCTTAGTGTCTGATCTGGTGAATCCAATGTATCTTGATGTATCTAAGTGCTAAGTCTTCTCGAATATAAGTATATATTGCGATTCTCTGTGTTATCTGCAAAGTTTTGTAAGGGTTGAATATTGATGGATAAACCACGCTAGATAATTGCTAAGTGTTATAATCATAGATCTGTGTCCCAGCTAAGGTTGTAGACATTTGAGTCCTGCAACCACCCCTGCCTCTACCTCAGGTGAGACTTCATCTGCTTCGCAGGTGCTGCCGAAAGGGCGAGTAGTTAGGGTTTGTGTGTGCTCTCTTGAGCGTGAACGATGGGTCTGCCTATGTGCCAATAGCTCCTTCACAGGATGAAGCACCATCAAAAAATATTTTCCACATCCCTTCTCTAACGTTTATATTTTTCTTTAAGAACTCTATTTTTTATTTTCTTCTTCTATACATTCTTCAAAATAATCATCTATAGATAATATACAATTTCCTAAATCTTAATCAACAAGATAGACTGGGTAGTTATTAGCGTTTTGAGGGTCACTTACAGTATACGCCAGTCTAGTTTCTCTGTACATTCGAGTAAATTGTCCACCAAAAATTGGAATTGTCACATAGGTCATGTCTAGCTGAACCGATCCTCCTATCTTGGCACCCCAAGATCTGGATAGAAGCATGCCATACTTAGTAGGAATGTCAACAACAACCACATCCATAAGAATAATTTTCACAGGAACCTGAGAAGATTTACAACTAAATCTTTAATCATACCCAGACACGTAACATTTCTAGAATCAAACAAGTATAAATATTGATAAGGTCTGGTAATTTCAAGGACCAATTTTTTCATGATAATCTTTGGCATTAAATTATGTGAAGCTCCTGAGTCTAACATGCAATTGTGAAGTAAATGATCATGAACAGTCAGTGTAATATAGAAAGGAGCAACAAAATCCTTAATATTTTCAATGTGTGATCCAAACATGATTGTAGGTTTTCCATCCTACAAATTGATAGCATAAACTTGACCTTCAACATCAGAAAAATTTATTTCTTTAGCGATTTGTTTTTTATAGATTGGATTTCTAGCAAGTTCAACTAGAGGAATTGGGATTTTAATTTTATTAAGTTCATTCTCTAAATTGAAAGTCCCAATTGGTTTTTCAATTTCCCTGATCTAAACTTCGGGTTCTATGTTTTTTGGCTACTTTATTCGAGCAACTTGTGTTTCAGTTTGTTTTATTCGAGCAACTTGCATTTCAGTTTTTTTTATTCAGGTAGTTTGTGTTTCAATTGATGGTTTTGCAATTGCTGCCTCAATTGCTTTTTTTCGTGATAAAATATTTTTTGGTGGAATATTTGTAGAAGTTTTTTCTCTTGGCCTCAAATCATATTTATGTTGAAGCTCGACCATTATTGAGTCAGTGAGACCTCTATATGTAGAGTCTCCCAAATTGTTGATATTTTCATCATCTTAAACAGAGATTTCAAATCCAAGGATTTCTCATAATCTTGTTTGGTTAGTTGAGGTTCAAGATCGTCATCGTTGAGATTGTTTAGTTCATCTAATTCATCATAATTTTGCACGTCATCTCTTTGTATGAAATTCCTAGTCTTAAAAGGAGCTTGAATCTTTTGTTCCTCATTTTTTATTTGTCTTTGTTGTATCTGAGGATTCGGATTTCTCCTAAATTTACTTTTAACATATGGATCAAGTTTGGCTTGTTCCATTTCCATCCTGGAAATTTTGTTCAATAGATTTTTAATAATTTTATCCATCTCATCCATTTTTTTCTCTGCATATTTTCCAGATCCAGAGGACCCTGCATGTTCTTTGAGAAGTTTGGGTTCCCGCGTTCCCATATCAAATTTATTTTTCAACTTCTTGGATGCCATCATATTTGATTCAATCTCTATGGCATCATCTTGCATCCCTGCTAAAGTAGTGGATCTTGTTTCTCTCAAAAGTAGAGCGAAATCAGAATTAAAAGCTCCTGCAAAAGTGACTTTTGCAACAAGTTGGGAAGGTTTAACTTCAGTCGGGATTTTGTGATAAATCTTGTTAAATATTTGAATGAACTCTAGGATTGATTCTGATGTCTTCTTTCTCAAGGCTTTGAATTCGATTAAGTAATAAACATGATTTTTTTTCTCACCCCACTGCCTTATGAAGGAAGTTTCTAGATCATTATAAGATGGTATAGAACCTACTGGAATTCCTATGAACTAACAATCTCGCGTAAACATCCTCGTGCTCAACACCAATAATATCATCAAATTTATTGAAAAAGGCTATATTTTTTGTTGTTGTTAAATCCCCTTCTCTCGTGAATTTAGGGAGACTCTTCATGTAATTTTCAGGTAAATTAGGCAGGACAACAAGAAGAACTAAGGGAGCATATCTAGCAGTGACCTTGGAAAATATCCTAGGGGGTTGATATTTTCCACTAGCCCCTACACCTACAACACCTCCAGCACCGGCCACTGAAAGTTTAGGAGATGAATTTCAAGGACTAAAAAGGAGATTATCAAAAACTTCAAAAGACTGATCTAGTAATCTTTTGACTACTTCGGGATGGTGTGAATGAATTTCAAAAAAATTATCGTGAGAAAATGAAAGATCTAAATGAGGGGGAAAAGGAGAAATTGAGCTTGGTTTCTCAGATTTACCAGATGTATAGATAGGAGAAGTATTAGGTGATGAATCTGAGTATAAAAAACAACCTACAGGGTTTTTGGGAATAGAAAATTTTACTTCAAAAAGAAATGGTTGTGTACTAATGATAGTAGGGACTGAAATGGATTCTTTATTTTCACTGGTAACAATATCTGTTAACGAAATAGGGATGGTCTCGTCAATCTCAAATTTTATTTTAGGAATAATTACTTCTGGAGTTTCTAGTTTAAATCCAGACTTACTTGTTGATGTTTTTGCAGAATGAACTTGTTTAAAATTTTCTTTAAAACTAAGCTCTTCACTAGGGATCTTTTGGTTGATAGACCTTACCTGCCGATGCATAAGTTTTTCTGAGATATCCCTTCGGTTTCAATAATTTTTTGGGATCCAAAACTGGCGTAGTCTTCTTTTCGTCTAGGTTTTTCCTGGTATTCTTTTGACCAAAGGACAACTTTACCTACAATGGAGTCGCCAGGTGAAAAATGAACCTTTTCACATATTCAATCTTTGTTCACCATCAATGACCAAAGCTTAACTTTTTTCTTTCTCCCAAGAAAAAACGATTTTGTTTCTCCTTACCCGGCAGTGGCGCCAAAAAGATGTTGGTCCTAAGATTGATTCTAAGGCTCAAAGAATAATGTCAGGCATCAAAGGTTTTAAATGAAATGTTTTTATGAGTTCTTTTTCTACCTTCATTTTTTTGAGAAATAATCTTTAAATGAAATTAATAATAAGACAATATAGAGGTTGTATCTCGTTATCTGAGTCATAATTATAATGTCAAATGATGTAGAAATGATTTACAAAACTGTTAAAACAAATTTAGGTATCAATTAAAGATAAGTCTTACCTTGTTGCAATAGAGGAAAAGTAGAAGATGCACCCTTGAGAGAAGATAATAATATAGTAATTCACATGTATCACATGTCTTGTTTTACTCACAGTAATAATAGAGGAAAAGTTGTTACTTAATGAACTTTTGATATATTATGATCACAGTAGATGCAGTACTAAATTGTAATCATTCACTCTTCAAGAACTACATAAAGACATTCAGGGAAATGGAAACACAGAGGAAACACATAACTTAAATTGAATGAAAAAATAGAATCTTTGTCTGCACTTGTATTAATATTCAAAAAGTTTCTCTTTTACATTCAGCAAGAAGCAGCCTTGTGTAGATCTAAAATCTATCTATTTATATAAAAATTGTCACAACTAAAAACCATTGGACTTCTTACAATATCTGCCTAAAAATAGAATACAATTCGAATGAAATAACAACATGCAAATATTGATGAGTTTTGTTGGTGCCTCATCTGTCTCTTCATTTGCTTGTAGATGTGCTCGTTTTCCTTTGGTATTTAAACTGGGTACAAATTTCCATTAAGGCCACCACAATCATTGGCTTACTATCTTTTCCATATGATTTCATTTCCATTTATCCCTGGGATAAAGAATTTCAGTTGAAGATATGGGAGAGGTAATTGATCAGGTAGCTCAGTGCTATCTCATTATGGGATGGCTAACGGTTACGGGGAAGAGTAATTGTTCACAAATAGGATGATGTGGGGACAAGTGTCAAATAAGGAGGTGGGATGAGTGGGTGCATGAATGCGGGTGGTAGGGATAGGCGGGGTAAGTGGTGTGTAGAGTGTGACAGGTTGGAGGGTGAAAGGTAGAGTGGGTGGAGGAAGTGGACGTTGTGTATGCTATTTCATTTGCTCCCAGGTACACTCACTTTTCTATGTTCATTGAATTGGGTGCACATGTCCATCAATGCTACCACAAATCTTAAAGGATCAATCCTTTCATTCACTTCAAAGGAAAACATCTTCTTCTATACTAGTGGCATATTTTCATGGATCTTATTTACTTCTTGCACTGTGATCTGATACTATGCACTTGGATTTACCAACAATTCATTGATTTTGAGTAAATCGATTTGGTTCATCTATTGGATGGTCGATTGAATATTTTCCTTGGTCTTCCTGGAGCTCGTTTGGTTCATTTCTATTTCAATCTGCCCCAATGCCTCTAAGATATTCCTTCCTTCAAGTTCAATCATATTTTTATTTATTGAAGATAATGCCTCCAGACAAGCATCTTTTGCATCTCTAGCAAGTTTCTTTCCTTCTTCCAGATTTATTTCCCAGAATTTCAGGGCCATTTCTCCTTTTACTTGTTCAAAATGTGAGACAAGCGTAAGACCAGGGATATTAGCTCTCTGCTTCCATATGATAACTTCTTGAAACTTAGACCTAGCTGCGTAGGTCTCTTTTTCCTTGACATAAATATTCTTTAGACAAAGTTCTACCTCCTGATAGCATTTCTGAATAGCATCTAATTTTTTATAGAGCTCCTCTTGGGAAACTTGCAGCTTCTCATCGATTTCTGATGCTTGTGTTTTGAAGGCAGTAATATCTATTGTAGTATTCTTTGTTAGGGATAATTTGGTCTACAATTTTTCAATCAAATTATCATGTTGAGTGAGCAAATCTTTGTTGGTCTATGAAATCAGATAGAGAATATCAAGGTTATCATGTAACTGCTTCATTCGATGCTAATATCTAGCCCTGATTTGTTCAATGTCTTGGCTCATCTTGCTTCTAACAGTTTGTTCTGTACTATGTATCTCATTTTGCAATTGCACTAGCAAGAGGCATTTTTGTTGCAGTTGTTCGTTTAAATTGTCCACTGACCATTGATTGGCAGTGGAAAAATACCCTAGTGAATACGCAACTTCCTTTGCAAGCTTAGGATCATCTTGGAATTTCCCATCATACACCAATATTTTCCTTTTGGTGACTACTCTATCCTTTTGGTGAGACTCTCTTTTTAAAATAGCCTTTTGTTTCTTGCTGAAAAAGAAAAATGAGAGGGGAATCTCTTCATGTAAGATAGGAGTAAGGTCACTTACATAAATGAGTTCAGACCTAGGATTTCCAAATTTGTTTTGTAAAGGGGTTAATGATGTGATAGGAGACATGATTTTTGTGTAATGTTCTTGTCCTGTTGTATTTTGGGTGCCACCAGAAGTAGTTGGCGTGGAATGAGGAAAAACTTGTTCTGGATTCATAAAATCTTTGAAGCGAGCTAATACATGTGGATCATTCAGTTGTGATAATGATGCTTTTATTTCTTGAAACAACCTTTTTGGACTTTTTGGGACTTCTCCAACTGTGTGCTTAGTGGAGAAACTTGGCTCAGATCTTGTGGGCTTAGATTCTTGTGAAGAAGGCAGGGGTCTTGACTCTCCTTGCAATATCTTCAACAAATTGTTTCGTCTATGCTTTTGAAAGCTGAGGAAACTAGCTTGTTTGTTAGGAGGTAGAGTCTAGAATTTGCTTTGAAATTCCTCATAAGATCTAACTCCCATGTACATCTCATCATAAGGATAATTCTCATGGATGTATCACTTCATGTTAAATTGAGCCAAATGATTTTCCACTATCTTATGTGGATCATGATTCTTGAATTCGATGTCAAATAATTTGACATCTTCCAGGGTTGTGGCTTCAACTTTAGAATGACCAAAATATAATAATGTGAACATACCAACCTGAATGGGAAAAGTTTGCCAAACCTTTTTCTGAGTTGCTTTCAACTCCTTGTTGATACCTCCTGCTACTATTTGGTATGCCACTTCTGTGCATACCATCCTGTCAGGTAAAAACTGTGGGAAGGCATGAGGAGGAACAGAACAACCAAATACTCTAATGTAGGAGAAATTATCCTCAATGAACCAATCTACAAGTTTTCCTAAATTCCCCATAATATTTTCTGAAATTTTGTGCGGAGGGTGGCCATGGATAGCTATGTGAATGGGTACCACTATGTAGTGATATATTTTGAAAAAGAAATCTTTGGAATTTTCCTCCCATAATTTGGAGTGATAGAAATGTATTGGCTCAGAACTAGATGGGGTCCAACTCCATTTCATCAGGGGGAATGGGTTCATGAAACAAATGGCATCCATAATATATGCTAACATGTAAAAAGGTGCAGGTTTCCCTTTTGATTTTGTTGATTGATACTCAACAATTTTCTTGGACAAATTATCAGATAGAATTTTATCCCAATTAAAGGTATAACCCTCGGCTACTTCATTCATTATGGCTACCCACTCAACTAAGAAATGTCTAGGGTTCTTCTTCCCAAACAGACGACAGAGCATCATGGCTATATATAACATATGAGCATCTAAGGATGATGTGGCATAAATACCATGAGCGTCGGCTCTAAATTTCTTCGTATGTCCCCACCAAGTCTTGATTATATCATGACCATTTCTATCGTGTTGAGTGCATTCTCTTCTCTCAAAATCTAGAAGAAATGTTGCAATATAAGTATATTTAGGGGTAGGGGAAAGCTTTTACATTACTTGTAGATTATCCAGTCAGAAAGAGCTGACAGTAATCTGTTGGTGGTTGAAGATGCTTCTAGTTTGGATGTTGACATGTTTCAAAGCCCAACTTATCATATCATTGTAGGGTATAATTATGGGTCGTGTGGAAATCTTATGCAGTTTTGACTATGCTACCGTTATAATCTTGGATGAAAACGACTCATTTTCTTCCTTGGAAGAGTCATCTGGATAGTTAATAATCGCATGCTCTAAGATATCGAAAACCTGCTTCCAAGACTTAATGACACGCATAACTTGTGGAGTTTTGTCTGATAGAACATTTTCCTTGGGATTGGAATCATCTCCTAATGCATCAAAATTCTTTGCAGCTTTTCGTGGTGCCATAATCCTCAAGGAAATTGAATTAGCCTACCTATAACAAGAGAAGTCTGTAAGCTCTACATTGAATATAAAACAACTAATTGCAAATGATAAACTGATTTTGAAATTCGAAGTGCTTTATTCAAAAAGTCTATCGATCTTCATATAGATCTATTGATGAAGAATTTATTAAAAACATAATGGAATTTATTACCTGGTGATTCACAATCTTTATTTGAAATCATTAACCTTAATCAATCATAAATGTCATTAATACTTCGACAGTTCTGCGTTCAGAAGTTTTGGATGTGATGGGATGGAAATCTCCTGAAGTTTGAAACTGTAGAGTGATTAATTAATACTCAATCATGATTAACCTAACTGACTAAATTCTTTATTAATCCTTTAAAACACTTTTTACTTTTTGTAATTACTTTACTTTGATGCTTTGATACTTCAGGGGTTTGTGAACTCGATCTTTGTTAAAACTCCCAAAGGGCGATCTCTGGAGTGACATGGGAGAGATGACGTCATTATTGATGACGTGTTAAGAAAAGAGAGGTGCCACATGCCACGTGAAAACATGTGAATCATCCGACGTAGATGTCAAAAATAAGTGACGTGTGTCAACCCAAGAAAATATTTTAAAAGACATGTGTCCCATGACATGTATGTAAGTCCTTTACGAATTATCATGAGTAACTATCTTCGGGACTTTAGAATTTTGGGGGTTTTGTTGTTTAGATTTGTTGGAATATCTAAAGAGTGAAGCAACCGTTAAAGACTTTCTTTTAAAACTCAGGAAACTTCTAAACTTCGTAAATCATTAGGACCGTTCGATCAAATGAGAGTAGTTCATCGACGATAGATATTGTATGCGCCTTATTGACAAATTACAACCAATGGATTTATTTTAAAATTAAAAGGCAATTATCTAAGTTTTTTGCTTTTTGCTTGAAAATTTTATTTATAAGAGGAAAAATCTAAAGTTCAAAAGCTCAAAATTATATGTGTTCTAACACATGTATGAAAATATTTTCCTTATCTTGTATTTGGACCCCTGGTATGGAGACATATTGATCTACCTTCAAACCTTGAAGCTACCCCAACATCCGTCGAGAGATGATCAAAGACATATACGTCATCAAGATAAGAACTATCTTATTATAGGCGACACCTTGTATCATCAAGGGGTGAATAATATATTACGTCACTACTTGAATCACGAGGAAGTTGAAGTTGTTCTCTATCAATGTCACAGTGGGGCATGTGGTGGTCATTTATCTGGGCTTGCAACAACCCAAAATATTTTGTGAGATGATTAGTTTTTGCCATCAATTTTTAAAGATTATGTTGAAGTGGCCAATAAGTATCACCCTTGCCAGGTGTTCGCTCAGAAAATGTGCTTGCACCCAATCCCTCTTCACCCAGTCATCATTGTCGGTCCTTTCACAAAGTGGGGGGTGGATTTTATGGAATGTAACCCAGCCTCGGCTGGGGGGCACCAACATATTATCGTGGTCATGGATTATTTTACTAAATGGGAAAAGGCCATGCCTACTATTAAATTCGATGGTAATACTGCATCATTATTCATGTTCAACCAGATTATAGCCCGGTTTGGAATCCCAAAAGAGATTTTCATTGATCATGGCAGTCACTTTCAAAATTAAATGATGAAAGAGTTAGCAATGAAACTGGGGTTTAATCACGGTCATTCTTCCCCTTACTAACCCCAGGAAAATGGAAAAGTAGAGACAGTGAATAAATATCTCAATACCATTTTCCAAAAAATTATCATCCAGAGTAAATCTAATTGGCATCTAATGCTTTAACCTACACATTGGGCATACCAAACCACGGTAAATACTTCCATTGGTTTCTCTCCTTTTCAGTTAATACATGGCGTGGAGTCGATTCTTACGATTGAATGTGAAATATCTTCCCTTAAATTGGCAATTGAGCTCCTACCTGACACATCCAATCTTGAAGAATGCCTCGTGCACCTCAATGAGAAACGTCGAGATGCCTCTATGACTATCGAAGCGAATAAAATATGTGTTAAGGTTTAATACGATAAGCTTGTCTGTCCCTGGTAGTACATTGAAGGTGAATTGGTTCTCCTTTATGACCAAGCCAAAAAACCGTTGGGGGAAGGTAAGTTCAACCCCATGTGGCATAGTCATTATATCATTCAACGCATCTTAGAGAAAGGATCCTATGAATTAGAATATTATGAGGGGAATATGTTGGATGAGCCCAGAAATAGGCTCTACCTTAAAAGTTATCACGCTTGATCCCTCAAACTCGAGCATGACCTCTATATACTAGTGTATCTTAATGTATATAATTCTTTATCTTTTCTGTGTCATCGAATTTCTTATCGATTTTTCCCTTCATTGGAATATTTCAATGGAATATTTAGTCTACTTATTATTCGCGGACAGTTCCATTCATCATATGTGGAACATAGCTTCCATCGCTTGGGTCATTTACTCACCCTAAGGTCAACTGGTGTCTTCAAGTGGCCTTCATCTAGAGCCATCAATGAATAATGTGGTTGAGTATAGCGTTGTTATAGAGCTATTACACAATACCATTTTACATGGTGTTTTATATTTAGATTTCACCTGGAGTCCCAGTTAGTCGTATTTCAGTTGAACGATAGTTACTATGTGAGAGATCCTACTCTACTCTAACGATTCCTATGGGTGTGACTTTTGGAGTGATACTTTGATTTTCTTACATATAATTACATCCCTAGAAGTTCTAATCAAGTATTTGATGCATATGATAATTACATTTTAGATTGGCATTTTTCACATAACTAAATAAAGAAAACACATTCATACATTTACACATTGTAACATATATAAGTAAAGTCAAAGATAAATTTTTTTATATTTCATCCTTCCAATTCCAAAAAATATGGTGTCATAGTACAAAATGGGGCTTACACCCTCAAAATACATATATGGTCGGTACATAGCATGACCATGGAATCTACGCATGTCATGTCGGATGCGTATCATGATAGAACACTATGGAATTTGCAAGACGCCGAAAGAGTCACAACCACACACGGGGTACACCCACCACCTGTTATTGCATCGCCTCTGGTAGATCCTCCACTTGAACCTTAGGAATCGTGTACGTCAATCAAGACAGTTTCCCCTGCACATTATCTAGCACTCTCTTCGTGTCCCTTCCTACTAGCTCATCTCCTTGGCCCCTTCTTCGATGTCATGGGAATCCTTCTAGTCGTCGCGGACCTACGTCTATGTAACAAAATAATTTTTAATACTTGATACCATACAAAATATTTATGTTTTTTATTTTTCCTTTATCAAAATCGAAAAACACAAACAAAATGAAATATATAAAAATCATTTCTTACCAATTAAACCTGGTAGCAATGGCATGTCATGGTCCCCTATGTAGTTGATCCCTCCTTAAGGATAGTCATCAATGGCCATGACCTATCGGCGCCACTAGAAAAAAAAAACTCATTATTGTAGGGTGTTACCACCCTACAACCTCCTAGCTGCCTCATCATGTCATTCCACTGTGACATGGCTAGATCGCATAGTCCATGTGGAGTAATCTCTACTCTAGGCCTCAAACCTTGAACCCTCTCAAAGAAAAAACTACAAAATATGGATGGAAATATGAAAATTCTCATTTTCCCTTGTTTTCAATTTGTCAACTGGCTCTTCATGTTGGCCAGTAGTGAGGTACACCAGTCATAAATAGTGGTTCTTAAACACTCCACAACATAGAACATGAGTGGCCTTAATTCCTAGTGTAATGATTACAACCCTGAAATATGTGTGAGTACAAGTACGAGTATCTTTAAACTCATGTTCTCGATCACCCTGATAGGGAGTTGGCTCCCTACTTTATCTGTGCTTGCAACACAATGGGTGGAAATGTACTCCTCCATAGTCATACCAACCCCCAGCCCCTCGGGCCTTGAGATTCACCACCTCGCCCCGGTGAGACAATCCAGTGATAAAGTATATATCATCCACTTCAATCCTTAATGGTTTCCCATCGAGATTGAAGGAGTTTGTCTCTGGATCCCAATAGTTTACCAGTAACTAGAGCAATCTCACACGAGGCCTTATTCCTTTGAGAGACCAAAATTTATAAATGCCACATCGTTTCAAAGCTTGTTGGGCCCTTGCATCTCTTCCCAGTGTTGCATATATCTCCTCATGCTCCCTTTCCATCCATTCAATAACCATCCTTCAAAGGAAAGACCATTTTTTGAGTTAAAACCCTTCAAACAACTTGTTCACGGACTTGTACGTGGGCTAAAATTATGGAACTCATGTATAGGGCTTCATATATGCATGTAGACTTCGCTTTTACCGCATATATGGGGTTGTATACGCGACCCGATGATCTGTCACCCACGTACAACCTAGTTTCCATGTAACAACCTCTAATACTAAAAAAATGGGGACTAAAATTGAAATTTAAACCATTGAAATTGAAGAGGATCGAATGGGAACTTACTTACTCCAAATGATTTCTGATTATTTTTACCATAGCTCCTGTAATCGTCACTTGAAGATCATGGGAAAAATGGCCTAAAATACACTATGTAGGTGAAAAAACTCAAATTGTATGGTAAAATGTCTTATTTTTACCATTAGTAGAAATGTTTTACCCACTTTCTATAGTCCTTTTGTATTTTTGACCTTATTGACTAATTTTTCAATGGAAAGACTTGGTTTTAGTAGCTTTTTCCAGGGTTTTTAACGGATTTCCAACGTTGTTTCGCTCGTTCATAGCTTTGGCAGGTATATTATTTCACCGACATATAGGATAGGTCTTCACTCCGCTTTGCATTCTTTCATCATCCTATGACTGTCATCCATACACCCTAGGCATGAACCCATTTCTTAGCGACATATAACCTTCTCACTACTACTAGAAGTGTCGTTATTAAGTGGTAGAGACTTACCAAACATGGGTACCCTAGTTAGAACCTTTGTGTCATTTGGTGCCCATGCAAAAATTATTCCATAGGACTGGGAGTTCCTTGTCGTCCCAATATGACTTTGCGTTCGAACCCCATTTTCTTACTCACAAGAATTCTGACCATTACCTATGGAACTCCCCCCCGAGTCTTGGTTAAGCTCTTTTATGACTCCCGAAAAAATGAAAAGATTGTCGAGTGAACTTGTCTCTTTCTCACTCGATAAATGGTTTTGAAAGGATGCCTATTTGGTATAAGTTTAACCCTTTTCCAAACCAAGTAGACTACTTACGAAAAAGGAATACTCTAGTCACCATTGGCTAGAAGAGTTCTCCTGAGTATTGTTTTATACATTTTCGATCCCAAGGGACTAAATCTATGAAAAAGGACATTTTTTAGTTAAGTTGTAATTGTATCCCATCATCCTACTTGCATTATTGAACCTATTATCAGTTCCCACTTTCCCACTATAAGCCTCTTGCCTCCGCAATTTGCATTAGTAGCCAAGCAGTGCATGTCATATATCCTTTGCAGCTTTACACCCTTTACCCTTAGAGGAAACATCCCCCAAGTTTCCATGCCCCCCACACACTTCCTTTCATTGAGCATAGGTATGTTCCACTGCTTGGAACTAGTTGCTTACTCATGACACTTGTTTCATCTCATGTATCATATCATTTCTTTGCCTATGAAAACAAACAAAAAATGGGTGGGAAAAGAATATTATCTCTTATCAGCAACAGTTGTGTCACCTTTGAACAAAGCACAAAATTTTGAGTCCATTTTCATCCAAAGTTTGGGTTTAGCATGACCTTAGGAAGATGAGCTCGTTACTTAGAGTTTACTTCTTCGACTGGTTATTCTTCAAGTCCCTATGGAGAGTTTGTTGATGCCTCATGAATCACAAACTTTTATCAATGATCATTATTAATTATATGCTTCCTGAGTTATCCATATGTCTCATGCTCTTGTTCAAATGAAGTTTTTAAGCCTGTGTCGGCCATTTCTCAAAACTCTTGACTTTGCATGTCGGCCATACCCTTAGTATCTCTCAGAATCACATGAAGTTGTTGTCCTACCTTGCACGTTGGTCCTTATTTAATCATGGGTAGGTAACCTTGAACCCAACAAATGACATCTTCTCATTGGTCATTGACTGGGTCTTTCCTTTGTGTTCGACATAAAGAAATCTATTCACACATTGGGATTCATACAATGTCTTGGATTCCATTATCCCTATTGGTGGTTTCGTCACTTGATCCAAAAAGAATCCATAGAAGACTAAGGACAACTAATAATTTGTAGAAGCAACTCAGGAAGCTCATAATGGCCTCAGCAGACAGAGAAAGGCAAAAAATTCAAAGTACTCAAAACTCATTGAAATTAGCATCATCATGAAGAGTTTGTGGCAAGCTTTCCAATGATGTAAATGACTCGTCAAATGGAGTTAGGAATCTAAAAATATTCATAGTCAAATTTTTGCTCAACCTTGCCCAGTTAGCAGGGATGAATCAACATCCGTACTATTGAAATCGGCATCAATACAGATGATGTCAGCATATTTACAGTGTACGTGGCACATGCAGAGGGTGACATGTATCATGCTTACATATCATGGTGATGTGGCAACACCAGAGGCTTCCATGTGTCACTCGTATTCGGCATTTTTGGGTCAATCTATGGACCTCTCAGGAAGTACCACGTGGTATTCCATACAACCATGTGGCAGACCGTATGAGACATGGAAAGCTGACGTGGAAGGTGACTGTGCAAGTGGTTGGCATGGGCCAATTGTTGGATTCCATGTGGCCCAGTCATCGACTTCCATGTGTCCTGGTCATCGGTTTCCACGTGGCAGTGGGCAAATTCCCAATGAGGGCCCGAAACCAGATTTTCAAAAATAAAAAAGTGCTCGCCAAATCTGGTGGTCGAACTAAAAACTCTGACAATAGCATCTGCCATCGTTGGGCCAACAGACTCTGTTGGTTAGTCTGCCCAAATTTTCCATTAAATGCTAAGTCTTCCCATAGACTGAGGAAGAGGGTGCTTCACGGTAGGGTTGGGAACGAATTTCGAGACGTGGTATAGAGAATTCATTGCAATGTGTAGGCACAAAAACCGAGACGAGATTTTTGAAGGGCCTGGGAGTGCCAGAGTGAGATTGAGGCATGGAGACAATCATTTTTGGGTAATTCGACACCATGATTTCAATGGTGTTGTCTTTTTTCTGATCCAAGCAAATCTTTTGAAGCTTAAATCCATAATGAGGTATACTTATGTGTTTTGCTAAATTATTTTGTTGATTTAAAAAAAAGGCCTACCCATTTGAGAGAAGGACCCAGAGAAATAGTCCACTAGGGATGAACTCCATTATCAAGTTTTTGTGTTCATATTTGATGCTTATGTCTCTTAATTATTGAGCTTTTCCTTCTTTATGGTGCACTTTAATTTATGCTCATTTAATAGAATTCTTTATAAGTCACTTCGACGAAAAGATCCTGGATCATGTTGGTATCAGAGTAGTCATATTTGACTTGAATTGTTGTGTGTGAATGCTTACTAGGGCCAACCATAAATAGGGTGAAGGAACTCTTAATACTTTCAATCCCAAAGTTGGGCATGCATCCCAAAGGAAGAAAATGGAAGAAGAGGAAAAGCGTGATGAACATGAGAAAAACTTCCATATGGTATTTTATCACATGTCAGAAATGGACGAGCAAATGTATGGAGACTACGAGAAGAGGATGAAGAAGAAAGGGAAGAAAAAGGAAGCGCAAGATGATGATAATGCTTCAGTAAATCAAGGGGTCGGAGGAGACCCTCCTGAGCCTCCATATTCACCATCAAGTTCTACCTCTTCTTCCTCTGAGCATCCTCATCAATCTCATCATTCTAGTGATAAATACTCTTTTAAGAAACCATTATTAAAGCTTGATGTAAAATTTGATTTACCTACGTTTAATGGAGATGCTAATCCTGAAAAGATAGATAATTGGATCCAACAGGTTGAGGTATATTCTCGTGTTCAATAGATTGATGAAGAGGAAGTTAAAGTGCAATTGGATTCTCTTCGATTGGAAAGCATCGCCCTTGTATGGTGGGAGAGAAAACTCCAAGACTGAAGTAAGTATGGTAATCTTCTTTCCTCATGGTCGAAATTTAAATCAGTGATAAGGAAGCAATTTTATCCATTGGGTTATTTACATAAAGCAATGATGGAATGGAAAACTTTAAGACAAAGTAAAGGTCAAACTGTACAAAGTTTCACCAAAGAATTTAAGAAGAAATCTCTTGCATTAAACATTCCTTTGGATTCTTATGAAAATTTAATGAAGTATATTGGTGCACTTCACAATTATAATCATCATACTTTGTTATTGTTTAACCCCATCAGTCTTGACAAAGTTTTTGTGCAAGCAACTCACCTTGAGAATAGGAGAAATCATGTTCAAGAAGATCCCACAAAGAAACCTTCCAATTTCCCATTTAAGCAGATTAAGAAGTTTAAAAGGAAGGACACGAAGACTGCAAAACCATCTTGCACTCATTGCAAGAAAAGTGGTCATGATGATGAACACTATTGGAAACTACATCCAGAGAAAAGACCGAAACAGTTTGGTGGAAAGGGGAACACAAAGACCATTGCTACAGTGAAACAAGATCTTGGTTTTGATTCAGGAGATGAAGGAAAGATCACAGTGGTTGGAGTACAAGGTAAATATTCCCTTCATGCTATTTCAAATTCCAATAATGAGTCTCATGATGATGAAAGAATGAGGAATGAATTATTTCATATAAAAGTTGTATCTAAACACACTAAGATAGATACATTATTTGACCCAGGTTCCCAGGTAAACTTGATATCTGAAGCACTTGTCAAAAAGATGGGTCTTGAAACTATACCACATCTGAAGCCTTATTCTCTTGGTTGGGTATGTGATAAAGAAAAAATTAATGTCACCAAGCAATGTAGGGTCAGATTTGTTATTGCTTCAAAGTTGATTGATGAAGTGGATTTGGATGTTGTATCACTTGATATATTTGGCATGGTGTTGGTGAGTCCTTATCTTTATGATAGAAAAGAAGTCTTCTTTCGTCATGAGAAAAAATATCATGTTACTAAGGGGGGAGTGGAATATATTGTTAGATCCCACAGCATGAGGGTAAACACCATACTTGTTAATGTAGGACAAATGAAGAGACTCATAAACACTAATAAAAGATATGTACTCATGGCCGTAAGGAAGAAAGATGTCAGAAGATACGACACTTTCCAAGGATGTGATTCCTCTCATAAGAAGGAACTAATTGATATTGTTTCTAGGTATGATGACATTTTCCATGAACCACATGGATTACCTCCTAAGAGGGAAATCCAACATGAAATACATCTTCAGCAAGATTCTCCCCTTCCTAATGTGGGCATGTATAGGATGTCAGTTGTAGAGATGACAGAGATCGAGAAGCAAGTACAAGGCTTATTGGATCAAAGAGTCATCATGCCCACCTCATCTCCTTGCGGCTCTTTGATCGTGATGGTGCCAAAGAAAGATGGAAAATGGTGAATGTGTGTTGATTACCAGGCCTTAAATAAAATCATGGTGAAAAATTGATACCCTCTTCCTCATATAGATGATTTACTTGATCAATTAAAGAATGTTGTTTATTTCACTAAGTTGGATTTGCACAGTGGATACCATCAGATCAGGGTTGCATAATAGGATGCATGGAATACTGACTTTAAAACCAAACAAGTATTGTTTGAGTGGTTAGTCATGTTGTTTGGGATTTGTAATACTCCAGAAACATTCATGTGTGTAATGAATGATGTATTGTTGTCATTTTTAAATGATTTTGTGATTATATATTTAGACGACATTCTTATATTTAGCGGGACTTGGGATGAACATGTAAGGCATGTAAAGAAAGTATTGGATACTTTGCAAAGGGAAAAGTTGTATGTAAAATTGTCCAAATGTGAATTTGGTAAGACTGCACTTGTGTACTTAGGTCATATTGTAGGAGGGGGGAAATTAAAAATTGATCCTTCCAAGATTGATGTAATAGTAAATTGTCCTAAGCCCAAAAATGTAACTAAAATACAGAGCTTCTTAGGTGTAGTCCGGTATTGGAGGAGATTCATTTCAAACTTCCCCTTTATAGCATCTCCTTTGCATTCCTTAACCAGTGTGAAGAACATTTTTTAGTGGGGAGGAAAGAAACACAAAAAATTCAACACTTCGAAGGAAAAGATCAGTACTGCACCAATATTAGAACTGTCGAATATTCAACATCCCTTCGAGATCAAGACAAATTCTAGTGGATACACCATGGGTGTAGTATTGATTCAATATCATAATCCTATCCGTTACCACTCTGAAACTTTTAACCACGTTGTTGTTAACTATCCTAAATATGATAAAGATTTGTATGCATTAGTTCAAAGCATAAAGAAATGGAAGCACTACTTGTTAGGGAAGGAAACAATCATACATACAAATCATCAACCCCTACAATATCTCCAAGCACAGACCAAACTACAACAATCTCGACATTACAGATGGATGGGTTTCCTACAACAATTTCATTTGGTAATCAAGTAAAAAAATGGTGCGAGTAACAAGGTAGCTAATATGGTTTCTAGACCTCCTATGGATGCTTCTATTATTTTGAAGAATGCTTCTTTATCTCATGATAGCTATGTGGAACAATATTCCATTGATGAAGATTTTAAAGAAGTATATGAGAAGCTAACCCATGGTGCATGGGTAGAGAACTATTGTTTGCAGGGAAAACTACCTACCATCTTGGAAAGCTATGTATTCCTACAAGTTAATGAGTCCATGTAATATGAGAAGCTCACACTTCTCTTGCGTTTGGGAATTTTGGGGTAGGAAAAAATATTGCTCATCTGCAGAGGTTTTGTTACTGGCATTAGATGAAAGAAATTGTAACTAAATATGTAAAGGGGTGTGTGATGTGTTCTACTTGTAAGCCAACTAACACAAAACTTGGGCTATACTCACCACTGCCTGTTCCATTCCATCCATGGGAAAGTATCTCCATGGATTTTGTATGGGGTTTACCAATGTCAAAACGCGGTCATGACTATTTGCACGTTGTACTGGACAGGTTTGGAAAGATGTGTATCTTAATGCCATGTAAAAATCATATCACTGCTGAGCATACTACTAATATCCTCTTTCAGTATGTTTGGGTTCACTTTGGGTTACCCACATCCATTATCTCAGATTCAGATACTTGATTCCTTGGGGATTTCTGGATAAGTTTGTGGAGAATGATGGAAACCAAGATGAACAGGACCATTTCTTTCCATCCACGGACTGAAAAACAGACAGAGGTTATTAACCGAACAATGGTGTTTTTTCTTTGAGGCTACTACAACAAGCAACCCAAGTTATGGGATGAACAGATACCCTATGTGCAGCATGCTTACAACCGAGCCTTACATTCCTCCACTTAGTGTTCACCTTTTGAGACATGTTTTGGGTATTTACCTAAGTTTCCTTTGGACTTGATGTATGGGAGAGATTCCAATTCAAATGAATAAAGAAACGAAGATAGAGCCCACAAGTTCATCCAAAGGATCCAACAAGTACATCAAGCAGTTAGGGAATAGTTGGAGAAATTTCAAGCACAGTATAAATCTCGACATGACAAACACAGGGTTGATCATCAGTTCCAGTTTGGAGACCAAGTATGGCTTCACATTAGCAAGGAAAGATTGAAGGGTGAAGGAAAGAAACTCAAGCCCATCCATTATGGACCCTTCACTATTTTGGAGAAATTTGGTACCAATTCTTTTCGTCTAGATCTTCCACCTTATATGGAGATCTACTCAGTTGTAAATGTAGAGAACTTGAAACTTTTAGAGCCTCCCATGATCATGGATCAGGGTGAGGAAGTTTCAATACCTTCAGTTGATGAAATTTCTCTTGAGTAATTGGATGAGTTAAAGGAAGATATCATCCTGGGCAGAAGAATGAGGAATTCATGCAGGGATTATGTTGATTATCTTTGAGTAAGCTTAAAGGGCACACATCCAAGCAGGGAAAAGTGAATTGAGAAGGACAAGGTGATCGAACTCTTCCCTCACGTATCTGTTGATTGATGAAATCTTTTGGTGGTCCAAAAATCTCTTAGTGGGAAGTCATGATCCAAAAAGGATCCAGAGAATACTAAGGATAGTTCAGAATTTGCAGAAGCAACTCAGGAAGCTCATAATAGCCTCAACAGATAGAGAAAGGGAAAAAATTCAAAGTCCTCAAAAATCAATGAAATTGGCATCATCGCGAAGAGCGCATCGCAATATTTCCAACGGCGTAAAAGTCTCGTCAAACGGAGTTACGAATAGAAAGATACTTGTGGTCAAAGTTTTGGTCAACCTAGCCCAATCAATAGGGATGAGTCAACATTCATACTGTTGACATTAGCATCAATATGAATGATGTCAGCATATGTAAAGTGTGTGTGGCACACACATAGTGTGACACATGTCATGCTGACATTGACATGGTGATGTGGCAACACTATAAGTTGCCACGTGTCACTCATTCTCGGCATTTTCGGGTCAATCTGTGGACCAATGAGGAAGTGCCACATGGCAGTTCGTACAACCACATGGAATACTATATGGGACATGGCAGGTGATGTGGAAGGTAACTGTGAAATTGGTTGGCATGGGCCAATGGTTGGCTGCCACACGCCAGTGGGAAAATTCCCAATGAGGGCCCAAAGCATGGATTTTCAAAAATAAAAAAGCGCCCGCCAAATCTGGCGGACGAGCAACAAACTCTGGTTAATCTAAAAAACTCTCCAAAATTGGTGATGATTCCCAATGTGTGTGTATATACAGAGAGAGAGAGATAGATAGATAGATAACCCAAAAGGGGAGACCCGTAGGCTCGACCCTGAGACCTCACCCTATCCAACGCCTAACAATAGCATCCACCACCGTTGGGCCAACGAACTTCATTGGTTACTCAGCCCAAATTTTCCATTAAATGTTGAGTCTGCCCATGGACAAAGGAAGAGGGTGCTCAATGATATGGTTGGACATGCATTTCGAAACGAAGTCCAAATAATTAATTGCAGGGTGCAGGCACGGAAATCGAGATGAGATTTCTCAAGGGCCTGGGAGTGCCAGAGTCGGATTGAGGCATGGAGAAAATCATTTTTGGGTAATTCAACACCACAAATTCAATGGTACTGTATTTTTTCTGATATGAGAAAATATTCTACAACTTAATTCTGGAATGAGGTATACTTATGTATTTTGCCAAATTCTTCTGTTGAGTTAATAAAAAGGCCTACCCATTTGAGAGTAGGACCCAGAGACATATTCCACCAAGGACAAACTTCGTTATCAAGTTTTTTGTACAGATTTGATGCTTATGTCTCTTCATTATTGAGCTTTTCCTTCTTTATGGTTCACTTTAATTTATGCTCATTTAATACAATTCTTTATAAGTCACTTCGATGAAAAGATCCTAGATCATCGCTTTTGTCAGCAATTTTCCTTATTGGCTATTATTCAGAGGGTCACTTTTGTGCACTACCTGCATATGGTGCATGCAAGGGACACACATGATTGTTGTTTTTTGATCATCCCATTCATCCAAGCTCCTCCTATTCATCAAGTTATTTCTTTGTACCTTGTGTTGGATGATGAGAGATTCCTTAATGCTCTCCTTTTAGTGGATCTCCTTCCATCGACATCAACTCATCTATTCTGGAAATGAGACTTAGAGTCCTATGACTACCTAGAGGCTTGCAGTCATTAGTGGTAGGTTCTCCTACCATCAATAGTTGGCGATACATCAATGTCTCCTAATCGATGGATTCTTCAAGTGTTCAACCTCAACACCCTTATTCACACTTATGGAATGTACTTAGTGCCTTGACACCTACTTTCGTTATCGGTGGGTTGTCTCTCATTTGTTAATGATGTAACTTAATGACCAATAATCAAACGAAGTCTCATTTTTTTCAACCTCAACTCCTCTATTCACATGGTGCACACTTGCACCTTCGATGGATAGTGTAGAAGACCTCCAACTTACAGTAGCAACATTCCTTATCTACTATTGTCTTTCATTGGACCAGTACCTATATGACTTCAATGATCATGGGATATCATATGTATACAGATGTCTTCAGTTGATTTTGAGACTAGAATCCACTGTGTCTTGATCGTGACTATGCTATCCTATGGCATTTGTCCACTTTGTATTTCCTATTCATGGCCATGAACAACTATTTGATATTTTCCGCATGGATTTGCAATGTAATTCAGATTGGCAGCCATGTGTACAAAGTCATTATGAATTGTCATATTTTCATGAATAACTTGTACTTCCACCTGAGTCTTCATTACTCCACTTCTGAGAATTATAATTTATTTTGGCCACCACAGATAGTCCTCTGACCTCACACATTAGGGGGAATCTGTTACAAAAAAAAATTCTTCACTCCATGTAACTTGCTTGGATGGATTTACATTTCCCTCTCAAGACTTGAATTCCCCCTTTTTTGTTCACTCCAGAGCCAAAAATGCACATTTTTGTACATATACAACCCCTATCAGTTATACAAAAAGTTTATATGTAGGTTGCTCCACTACAACCCACGTACATCGGGTTTGGTGCTCAAAAATTAAAAATTATGTTGGGTTTCCATGACATGTCATGAGATCGATGTTCCTTGACCTTCCATATACTAGAAATGATCTGAATCATCCATTCAATTCCATTCGAAGGCTATAAATTGAGCCATATCCAAGCCTAAAAGAATTAGAAATTTAAGAGCAAAGACACTCTGGAGAAATTTCACTTCATATTGAGTCAGCATCCCTCTATCCTTGAAAGTCTAAACTTCTTATGTTCAGCCCCCAAGATCTTTCTACTTTGTGATGGAGAACCCCATTGACTCCTATACATGAGCTTTCCTTTTGGAGGATTGTAGTGGTGGAAACCTGGCTGAAGGGACTTAGTTTCCCGACTCCGATATGTGTCATTACAGAAGTTTGTCACCTATGTACTTCTATTTATTATTTTAATAGAAATACTTTTTTCTTGTCCAATTGATATCTTGCAAATATTTGAATTATTGTTCCATGGGCATATTTTTTATGTATGTTAATGGATTATGCTAATTCATATGCTGACATCATTTATTATCACCATATGCTTGTGTATCTTGATTGTTGAGGACAAGTTGCAAGTATAAATCTTTGGGTTGTGTGCTCAATGTTGGTCTTCTTCGAACGTCCAGATGAGGTAGGATTTTAGTCTTGTCTTGTTCGCATTTCATTTATATAAAATACTTGAGATTAGAGTTGATTTCCGGGTATAATTCCATCTATTGTGGTTTTCCCTTAGCCATAGAGATTTTTTCCTCATAAGAGGCATTTGAGATACAAATACTCCTTTCCTCTAACAAATAAATATTAATAGTGCAAAAAGGGGCATAAGTGAAAAATTGATAGAATCTCACCTTATGTAAATGTCAACGGTAAAGCATGATAAGGGGGAACTTTCATACTAGACCCTCCTATTCAATCCCACATAAGATATCACAATAACAAACACCATTGCCAAATTTCCCATGATATTAATAGGTTATAAATGAAATTAATGCAAAGATGAAACAACATATACAAAGCATATTTTGATGAGGGAATGAGAAACCCAAAATTATATTGAAAGATATCAAGGAAGAAATTTAAAAAACATAAGAATGATGTCACCCAAGAGTGGCCATGAAGATGGCCTTCAATCTTCATTTTTCAGGTAGATCATATCCTCTTTGAGTCTTTCTCTCTAAACCGGATCATTAATAGGAAGAGACTTTCTACCAAGTGGTGTAAGAAAGGCTCAATGATGATACCAATGAGAAGCAATGAATCTAGAACTAGTTAATCACGGAATCTCTAATTACACTTGTGTGACATAACCTTGCATTCATTGAACTATTAGAACTCTTAA
Organism: Picea mariana; assembly: GCA_032191745.1. Classification (NCBI taxonomy): domain Eukaryota; kingdom Viridiplantae; phylum Streptophyta; class Pinopsida; order Pinales; family Pinaceae; genus Picea; species Picea mariana. Next base: position 62,430 of record JASDQU010244314.1, read on the forward strand.
GAGAACCTTTTATTTATATGTTTTCTTTGGAGAATTTCAATAAAGAGAAATAAAATTATTTTCCAATTTAGGTTGTGCAATTGAAGTTCTTTAGCTTTAGTACTTTATCACAACTCATGAAAAGGCAAGCTTTTGAGCATTTCCCAATCTCTAAGTGTGCATAGAAACTGCTAGATTCTGTAACTTAATGCACTGAACACATACATGAAAATTGAGGAACTATCAAAGGATTACTTATGCAAGTTGTGTGGCTTAAGGAATTGGTGTGTCATGTAGTCATGAGATCAATCAACTACATGGTTTAACTTTGGTTCTCCATGGATAATTGTGACATAATTCAACCATTTCTTGTAACATGTTGCTTCATTGCCTTCATTGTATCAATATTTGATCATAAATCATACTATTTGTGGAAACCCATTTGTTTATACAAGCAAACAAAAGTGACTTACTAACAGGGTGACCAATTTCTCTAAAAATATGTTAGAAAACCACAAAAAATATTTTTGTGCTACTAATGTAAAATGGTGTGGTTATCAAAACACAAATGGCTCCCTGCATCAATTTCACTCTATGAATATTTAGATTTATTGTTCCCTCGCAAGAAAACACATAAATCAAATAAACAAACATGTATTGACAAAATATCTAGATGAAGAGAAAGAACACGATATAAGGACTGCAATGAAACATCTTCTCATGACCAAAACAAAAAGCCACTATAAAAAATAATATAATAGTTGAATTATCATTTCCAAAACCTTATTGACATATTTTATTTTATATTAATTAGTATAATCTTTTTTTAATATCATTATATTTTTTTTCAATATTTCAAAATAGTTGTTAATAAGAAGATCATTAGACATTAAACAATTTAAATGAAAAAATCACTCAAAGGATAATTGCTATTTTTTAAAATATGAAAATATAAAATAAAAAAGATAAAAAATAGTAAACTACCATCGCCACAATGATCCCTGTAACACGGAGATAAACCATAACCATCTCCACAATCCTCCCTATAACGCTTAGAAAACATGGTTTTTTTCAACAATAAATGTCACGGGAAACACACCCAATACTTCCCCACTTCATGGATGATATGAGGTGCCAAACCGCAGCCCCAGGGACTCTAGCAAGGCTTGAACTCATGACCTCTCCCCATACTGAGAGAGTGTGCGCACGTCTTACCACTTGAGCTAACCCATGGGACTAATGTCAATGTGCCTGAGACATTACGCTATCTCAACTTTCAATTCTTTTAATTCATGCTTGTTGAAAAATAACTCATGATTAATTTAGTCTTTTATATAAATAGTTTATATTTATCTATTTTATAATTATAAATTTTAAGTTAAATGGGAATTAATATAATTTTTTGTTTATATATATATATATATATATATATATATATATATATATATATATATGAGAGAGAGAGATAAAAATTAAATGTTATTTGAAGAGTATATGTTTTTATTGTCATGTTTTAAAAATTAAATAAATAATTTATATTTATCTACTTTATAATTATAAATGTTATGTTAAATTGTAATTAATATAAATTTATGTTTTATATTTGAGATAAAAATCAAATGTTATTTGAAAGTATATGTCTTTATTGTTATAATTTTAAAGATGATAGTATGAGATATTGAATTTTTTTCTTATTATTATTTAAACTAAAGTTATCTTTTCCCCAAGGTGTAGGATAGTGGGTGACGGAGTGTGTTTTTAAGGCACTATGTGATGTAAAAGTCACTCGTTAGAAACTTGGGGGTACAAAAATCCATCCATGTAAGGGTTTATGTGGCTCAGGCCGAGTGAGATTCCTAGGTGATTTTGACGACTTAGATGCCCCTAAGTGGCAGTTTCTCAGCCATAGGCTAGTCTCGCAAGTCACGAACAAACTAGAAAACAAAAAAAGTCATCTTTTGGTTTTAGAGTGTGATTTAAAACTATATTTAATTGTATATGAATGTGTAGGTTTTCACAATTAATCATAATGTTGTTTCAGTTTTTTTTTAAATAAACTGTGTAAGACATCAAATAAGGTTTTGAGTTGACCATATGTTGTTTATACAATAATATTGATTCCTTTAAAAATCTTGAAATTTATAGAAAAGATTAAATTAATAACCCTATATATTGTACACTTTTTCCAAATATACTTTCAAATTTAATATTATATTTTACTCCATACGTACAACATTTATCAATTATCCATTAGTTTCCCTTGTTAAATAAATAAAAGGCCAAGTCATTTACCTTTGTTATTGGTTATGATTAGGACTGACCTAAAATTGAAAATGCATTTCAATAATGACATGTTTACAAGGTGCTTTAGTTTATAACAGGACAACAACAACCCAAACTAAATCCAATTAACACTTTAAAAATATCTATCTTATAAATATTTATTTTAATTTAATAAAAAACATTTAAACATTTAACAATCAATCAAATATTAAAACTAATTTTACTAATTTAATTAAAAAAACATGTATCGGTCTTATTCATGGAAGCATTATCATTCAACTAAACACAGGTTTTCGTGTTTTTTTCGATGTTGCAAATAAAGTGAGTCTTAATCCTTGATGTCTGTAAAGACTCCACCTTGAGTGCAATAACTCACTATAGTTATGAAAAGACTCCAGCATGAGTGCTAAGACATCAATACTCCAGCGTGAGTGTTGTAATTGGAGTTGTAACTCACTATAGTTATGGAAAGACTCCAGCATGAGTGCTAAGACATCAAGACTCCAGAATGATTGTTGTATCTCACTATAGTTATAGTTGTATTATAAATGTTTTACTTTTTTTTGTTGGTATAATTTTGGATTGATTTGGTTTGAAACTTGGTGAGAAATTGATGGAATCACTCCAACATGAGTGTTGAGACATCAAGACTCCAACATGAGTGCAGTAGCTGGAGCTATAGCTTATTATAGTTATGGAAAGACTCCAACATGAGTGCAAAGACATCAATACTCCAACCTGAGTGTTTTAATTCACTATAGTTATGGAAAGAGTCCAGCATGAGTGTTGAGACATGAAGACTCCAGCATGATTGTTGTATCTCACCACGCTGTTGTATTATAAATGTTTTACTTTTTGTTGTTGGTATATTTTTGGATTGATGTTCTTTAAAATTTGGTGAGAAATTGATGGAACTGTATATTTGGGTGGTTAAATTTGTAGATTTGAGTGGTTAAGTTTGTATAATGTAAATGTCCTAGGAAGTGGAATCCATTTATGCATTCAAAAATGCAATTTAAAAAAAAAAAAAAAAAATTGAGATTTAACCCACATATATATTACCACATTCCTATAAAATACCAAAACATATAACAACACCCTACCAAATATACCAAATATAGTAAGAGAATACGACTAAAACAGTAATTCTTCTTACTGACCCATATCTTACAGTTAACACTAAAAGTCAAGTTGCCAACTACTGAGCATGGGCTCATACGCTTCAACCCCGACCCCCTTTTATGGCCACAATAAATTTTCCATATTTGTCAAATTTAATGAATGACCTTGTGCGTCACGATCTGTCATGGCCCCATGTCCCCACCAAACATCCTTCGGACATTCATAAATTTGAGGGCAAGACTGGTGAGGACCCGGGTGATCATGTGACTACTTTTCATCTATGGTTCTCATCTAACTCTCTAAATGATGATTCTATTTGTTTGAGGGTATTTCAATGCACCCTCACGGGGGTCGTTGTGAAATGGTACATTGAGCTACCTGGGGGAACATATGGAACTTTCAATCACATGGTATTGGTTTTTCTCTGTCACTTCCAACTATCGGTTCATTATGATGCCATCCTAGAACTTTTCTCGACCCTTCACCAAGATAAAGCCACACATATCCATGATCATATCCATGGGTGGCAGAGATGAAAGAGGTTGATTAAAGCCTACATTCCTCCAGAGTTTTTGTTGGAATGGTTCCTTAAGTCTTCGTTCCCTTATATTTTGAAGGATGTCTCTAAATCTGGAGTAACCTCTGAGGAAGAAGCCATCTTCAAAGCCGATCAATTAGACCTTATATATTCTCAATCTGGGATGCTTTATGAAATTCTTTCAGACACACCACAGTCAAACTACGATCCTAGAAAAAATCCTGGCCATCATGCCAATGGCATCATAGGGTCAACAAATTATAAGACTACAAACATGGTGACGAACCAATTGAAATATTTGTCTCTAAGCCGGCGTGTAGTAGGAAAATATTTGGCTTTGTCTTCCACCACCACCCAGTCGGTGGATGTGCATTTTGTACAGTCGTCTTCTAACCCAAATGGTAACTAGCAACTAGGAGGGACTAAAAAGAAAGGACGAGGTAATAATCATAAGGGTGGGAAAAATAATAAAAAATCCAAGGATGACAATAATAATTAAAAATTGAATAATNGTCCCCCAAAATCAAGGAAACCTTGAGGCTCTTATCGCAACCGCCCACTGTACTTACAAACTCGTTTCCACGTAATCAACATATGGCCTCCAGGACCTCCAACACCAAAAATGCATCGAGTGGGAGTCAAACCCCCTCGACACATGAAGGTGTCCATCTATGCGTCAATATAGTTAAGTCTCAAATTGTTGTAGCCACTCGATCTTGTGATTATGATTCTTCATAGAATTTTATAGGTCTAGAGTCTCCTCCTCCCCTGGAAACACCCTTGCAGATCAATAAGCTGGAACCTCCACCTTATATTATGAAAGGAGTACTAAAGCGCTCATCCAACAATCCTAAATACAGAGCCATCCAAAACTATTCGATTGTCAAAGATTTGGGCCAAACATCATGTGCGATGTTGACTTTGGAGGTGCTTTAGACGTGTCCTTCATAGAGGAACGCCTTGTTATCTGTGTTAGGAGCTCTGGACCTGTGTGGCTCAAAGGTTATCAAGTTTGATGTCATGGATGTCAAGCCTTGATTACCTTACCAGATGGCCTTTCAAATCCATGTGGAGTACACAAATTACTATCAAACGTATTGTAATTGATGAAGGTGTTGTGACATGTGTGATGTCCCTAACCTGTTCGAAATCCATTGGCTCTCTGAACCTATCTCAATCTATGACTATGTTGACCGCATATGATGGGTGTTCATTTCGACCCCACGGGATCCTTCCCACGTTTTCAGTCCAGTTAGGTGGAAATATTGTGGAGGTCGACGTCAAGGTGGTTGATGCGCCTCTTGACTACAATTTACTATTAGGGCATAATTGGACTTATTCCATGATAGTCTTTGTGTCGTCAGTTTTTCGCACTTTATGTTTTCCTCACGAAGGGAAGATAGTGATGATTGATCAATTTTCCTTTGTGCACTCTACTCCTAGTGCATAGATTGGACCTTTGGTCCCTATGATTGATAATTCTTAGTAGACAACTCAGGATGTTGGTGTCGGGATGTATTCCTCTTTGATGGGTATTTTTTATTTCATGGCACCAATTCACTATAATCGTTCCATTTCTAGTGAGTCTTCGTCATCGAGGAGGTATGTTCCTTTTCATACTTCGTATTTCAACAACCCTTGGACCCTACCTTCCCGAACTATGTCGTACAAAGGTCAGTTGCACATTGGGATGGCAATGCCATTGTCAACAACAAAAGCTATGTATCAAGTTATTCTAGACACTATTGCTGACCCAGATCCTTCCTCCTCAGAGATGGATGAGGTGGATCCTATTTTAGAGCCCATATGGGTCACTCAATAATCTTGTTCACATGATTTCCTCAACGATAATTTACCTTCGTATGAATCCATCTTAGAGGACATTATTGGTCCTGATAAGCCTTCAGACAATATGCATCATCGATCCTATTTTCTCTCGGATATTGTTAAGATCGAACATGATGAATTTAGATTTTCCTTGAGTGAGATGGTCGGTCACATCGTGGTTCCATTAGATACGCATGGTATTTATGCCGAAGGAAACCTGGCGAAGATTTATCCTACCGTTGCGATCGACATCTCTCTTACCCCTAGTAAAATCGAGAACGTATATATCAATGCAGATTTTTCTCCTAAAGAAATTCAGATTTACATCGATCTCTTCAAATAATTCTGAGATGTATTCGCTTGGTAATATGAAGACATGCCAGGGATCGACCCCAACATTGTTGAGCAAGAGATTAAAACCTATTTGGATGCTATTCATGTTCGACAACGTCTTAGAGTTGTTAATCCTAGGAAGGCCTCTTCTATTAAGGCAGAAGTAGAGAAGCTACTTAATGTTGGTTTCATCTACCCAGTTCCCTTGACTGAATGGTTGTCCAATCCCGTTACCGTAGATAAAACGCAAGGATCATCTGTGTGTATATGGATTTTAGAGACCTGAACAAGGATTGTCCTAAAGATAACTTCCTAGTTACTTTCATTGACTAGATTCTTGATGAGTGTGTAGGAAGCAAGGTATTTTCCTTTATGGATGGATTTTCAAGGTATAATCAAATTCAGATAAAACCCGAGGATCAACATAAGATGATGTTTATTTGTATTTGGGGTACCTTTCATACCGCAAAATTCCTTTCAATCTTAAAAACATTAGAGTGACCTTCCAATATGCCATGACCTTTGCATTTCATGATATTAAGCACATCATCGAAGCTTATTTAGATGATCTTGTTGCTCACTCTCACAAGAGAGTAGATCACTCTTCTCACCTTCGACTAGTAATTGAAAGATGTTGTTACTATTGCGTTCGGTTGAACCCTCACAAGTGCATATTCTGCATTAGGTCTGGTTGTCTTTTAGGATTCAAAGCGTCTGAGCATGGGATCATGGTGGATCCTATGAATGTTTAGGAAATACTTCAGTTGCCTCCCCCAAGCAACATTCAAAAACTTCAAGGTTTATAGGGGAAGGCTAACTTCTTGCGTCGTTTCAATGTGAACTGTGCCAATTTAACTAAAGGTTTCATGTGTCTTTTGAAGTAGGACACTATTTATATGGGATGAGTGAGCCAATGAATTCTTCAATGCTCTTAAGAAATATTTGGTATCGACACCTTTGTTGAAGCCTCCGAACTATAGTAGAGACTATTTTCTTTATATCGTCGCATTTGAAGGGATGGTTGGTATGGTACTGGTTCAGGAGGACGATGATCTCCATGAGCAAATTGGCTACTATCTTAATCAAAACCTAGTTGGTATTGAACTTAAATACTTTCACGTAGAGAAGTTGGCCTTGGATGTTGTACACGCGGTTCAGAGATTACGACATTATATCTTACTTTGAAAAACTACCGTGGTTGCAGATATCAATACATTTCAATATGTACTTTCCAGGCATATCATAGGAGGGAAATACAATAAGTGGATTGTTATTTTGCAAGAATTTGATCTCGATTTTGCTTCTGCAAAGTCTAAGAAATCACTAGTTTTTTTTTTATTGATGTCGAACTTCCTTCAACTAGATAAGGACATTTTTCATGACGATTCATTCACGGATGAAAATATTTTCCTTATTGTTAGAAGATGAAGCATTGTGCTCATTTTACCATTGACAATATCTCTATTGTCACCCAACCATAGGCTGAAGCCACCCTCCAAGCACCTTAACCTTGACAGAGAATCACTTCGGAAGAAAACCCTAGGCTAGATATCCAAACAAAGGGTAGTGCACCTTTCCCCAAGGATAGAACATCAACAAGAGCTGATCAGATAGTCCAAACCCTAACCAAGAGATAGTCCAAGCCAAACGTGATTTGCTAGTTGCAACAGCTGCAATGGAAACTCTCCTCAAACCTGCACACAAGACTGGGTGTTGCAGTGCACACAAGTTGTTGCTCTGCAAATCTTAAGCCAACAAGTCTTCTAGGGTTATTAGCCAACTCATTAGGGTTTCTTCTTGCTTCCCGGAGTATTCTATTCTCGTCAGGTTTACACATGGAGGTAAATACCTCCTACAACTACCATAATATCAACACTTATATTGTATTTGGACCCCTGGTATGGATGCATTTTTATCTACCTTCAAACCTTGAAGCTACCCCAACATCCATTAGAGACGATCGAAGACATATACGTCATCAAGCTAAGAACTAACTTATTATCGACAACACTTTGTATCATCAAGGGGTGGATAATATATTACGTCGTTACTTGAATCATGAGGAAATTCAAGTTGTTCTCAATCATTGTCACAGTGGGACATGTGGTGATCATTTATCTGGGCATGCAACAACCCAAAATATTTTGTGAGCTGGTTATTTTTGGCCATCAATTTTTAAAGATTGCGTTGAAGCGGTCAAGAAGTATCACCCTTGCCAGATTTTCTCTCGGAAAATGTGCTTGCACCCAAACCCTCTTCACCCAGTCATCATCATTGGTCCCTTCATCAAGTGGGGGGTGGATTTTATGGAATTCAACCCAACCTCGGATAGGGGGCACCAACATATTATCATGGTCGTGGACTATTTTACTAAATGGGAAAAGGCCATGCCTACCGTTAAATTCAATGGTAATACTGCATCATTCTTCATGTTCAACCAGATTATAGCTCGGTTCGAAATCCCAAAAGAGATTGTCTTTGATCATGGAAGTCACTTTCAAAATAAAATGATGAAAGAATTAGCATCAAAACTGGGTTTTAACCACAGTGATTCTTCCCCTTACTATCCCAAGGAAAATGGAAAAGTAGAGGCGGTGAATAAATCTCTAAATACCATTTTGCAAAAAAATGTCAGCTAGACTAAATCTGACTGGCATCTGATGCTTTTCCCTGCACATTGGGCATAATGAGCCACAGTAAATACATCCATTGGTTTCTCTCATCTCATTTTCAGTTAATACATGTCGTGGAGTCGATTATTGTGATTGAATGTGAAATCCATTCCCTTAAATTGGAAATTGAACTCCTACCTGGCACATCTGATCTTGAAGAATGCTTCGTGCACCTGGAGCACCTCGATGAGCAACTTCGAGATGCCTCTATGACTATCGAAGATAATAAACAACGTGTTAAGGTTCAATATGATAAGTCTATCTATCTCCGGCAGTATGTTGAGGGTGAATTGGTTCTCCTTTATGACCAGCCAAAGAACCATTGGGGGAAGGTAAGTTCAACCCCATGTGGCATAGTCCTTATATCGTGCAACGTGTCTTAGAGAAAGGAGCCCATGAATTAGAATATTATGAAGGGAATATGTTGGATGAGCCCAGAAATAGGCTATACCTTAAAAGGTATTATGCTTGAGCCCTCAAACTTGGGTGTGACCTCTATATACTAGTGTATCTTAATGTATATAATTATTTATCTTTTCTTTGTGTCATCGAATTTCTTATCTAGTTTTCCCTTGGTTGGCAGATTTCAACAGAATCATCGGTCTACTAGGATTCGTAGATAGTGCCAATCATCATATGTGGAACATGGCTTCCGCTGCTTAGGTCATTTACTCACTGTTGGCAGACATTTTCATTCCTATCTTTTCCTTACAAGCTACCTACACAAGGGTTTTGAACCCTCAATACTCGTCGCAATTTTTTTAAAAATGACACTATTATCTTTCGCTTTAGTATACCTACTTTTCGTTTTCATTTTCACGACTGCAAGCATGAAAACCTACAGCTGGAATTCATCTTGATTGCATTAAAATGATCTTTTGGATTTTTATGAACCTATTTTTTTATGTGGTCATAACTCTTTGAATTCAAACACACCACTGGTCACATATTATCAAAACACCAAATATCTATGCTTTTGATTATTATTAATATGGTGTTGATTTATAAACTTCGATGCAATGGTTTTATTGAACACATTAATTTTGGGTCAAATCGTGGTTCATTTGACATGTTGTTTACAATGCTTTTTGATATGCACTATTGTGAATTGAATGTAGCATTTTGCCAAGGAGTCGTCGATTGTACAGCCCGACATGATATTTTTGCATGGTCCCAATTTACTCCACCACCCTTGCATGCATCAGCATTAACGCTTTGTCTTGCATTTCGGGTTGCCTTTGCTTGTTTTGGGGAAGCTGAGGGAAAAGTGGTTATGTGTCTACCATGTCAAACCCTATCGCCGATTACCCTGTTGATCTTGTGCTATTAGCTATAGCTCCTGTAGTGTAAATCGATCCCAACGGTGTCCAAACTTTGTTGTTGTTTGATAACTCCCGAGAGGACCTAGAGAGGAATGGTTGGTTGGTTTTTATTGAAAATTTCAAGGGTTTCAACCTCGCAGTCGCTCAGCAATTTGCACTTACATTCGATGGGTGCAGAGCCAAAATTGGGGATGTCCAGCTCGAGTTGAACAAGGATTTCCTTAGCTCGACCACTGGTCTTCCAGCCGAAGGGCAAAAATGGTTTAAAAATTCGAAGTTTGATGAAGTACCATGGCCACTGTTGTTTACCTCAAGGAAAATCAACAGTTGCGATAAAGGTATGCCAGTTACAGCTCTTAAATCTCGATGGCATGATTTGTTGGCTATTATCAAGAAGTTCATTACATGCGAGGGTAGATACCGTTTAGTTTTCCTATACCACCTCCGGCTGCTCATGAGTTTCATAGATTTTCCTTTAAATATGCCACATTTCCTCCTTCAGAGATTATATAAAATGGCTAAACGTTTCAAGACGGAGAAAGCCGACTCCAGCCTCTTCCACCACTGCTTAATTAAAATTATTTTGGTTCATTAGTTGAAGTTGAGTGGCGATTGTTGGGACGCTTTCTTGTTGAGGAATGGTTTTTCTAGTCCTGAAATAGGACAAGTTGACAAAACCATGGTCACAGAAACCCTTGTTGGGCCTGTCATTACCCCTCCTACGCTCTTTCCCTCCGTTGAACCCTCAACCTACCCAAACGATGCCCAACCCGACACCCTGCCTGACTCATGTCTAAAAGACAGTGGTAAGCCTGTTAAGAGGTCTGCAAAGAAAAAGGGAAAAATCAACAATGATATCAATTGCAAAGGTAAAAAAGCCATGCGCTGGGTATCAAGGTGTGCTCATAACAAACCAAAGGAAAGCACAGACCAACAACCAATTATGTTGAGTGAAGATTCCGATTCTGAAATCGAACAGTTTCTGACCAAGGAGTATCCATACTCACATGGCCTTTGTTCAGTCAAGCCCTATGACTATGTGACGAACCTCCCACCATGTCTTAAAGATGACCCTAACTACCTTGGGATCAAACTCGATAGAGGAACTGCTATTCAATTAAGAAGCTCCTCACCTTTAATTACATGGCCTGATCAACCACAGTGCAATGAATGCAAGTCGTGGCTCGACCGATATTATACATATGTCCCTTTGCTCCAATCCTAAATCAAGTCCTTGGAGGACCGAGTAAATGTGCTAACCAAAGAAAATGGCAGGTTGCTAGCTAATGATAAAAGACAGAAGACCATAGGCTCTGTTGTTTTAAAAAATGTAGAGGTGGCCACTGCCATTGTTAATTCAAAAATAGCTTGATCAAATCGAATCCCTGAAACCGAGGTATGGTATTTCAAGAATGATTTTAAAATGATTTTGTTTATGTTGAATTAGCATGTAGGATTTGTTGGCTTAATTTGCATCCATTTCTGTTTTGATTGAATGAATAAAACACGATTTTGTTTATAATAATAACTAGCTACATAATCGTGAGATTCTGTAGCTAGTTATGAAAATTTGAATTGTTTTGATTTCACAACTAAAATACAATCTGAAAATCATGTATTCTTGTGCATTGACAGGTACACACGAATTTTAAAGGAGATTGGATCGACTGTGGCATCTTTGAACATGTTTTTTCTTTAAATAGTTTTGGATTAGGCTGTTTGTTTTAGATAGAAATAGGAATTTGGGAGATTGTATTCCCATAATTTTTGCAACAGCTTTGGTAATTTCCACAAGGAATGTTTTGATCCTGTGGCCTTTATATATGTATTATTTTTGTAAACAAGGATCATCGCTGCTTGGGAGCAGAAACTATGGATTGGTGATTATTCAAACTTGAATGAAAGTGGATATTTTCACGGCTTTAGCTTCAACGTATCATATTTTTGTTCAAGTTTTGTTCATTTCAATTTGTAATCAAATTTTTGACTACTCTAGATATCATAATTTGTTACAGGTTGATGTGATATGATTTATATAGCATCCATGTTTTATGTTTCTCATTTTATATACAGCAATTAATCTGTTCACATTTGATAATTAGAAGGTTGATCTTCTTCAATCAATGAACAGTAATACTCAAATTTTCATACTCAGATTTATCTTAATATGATCATTTGTTAAATTATAAATTGTTGTTGCTATATGTCTTGCTTGTTCTTCCATTAGAATTCAAGTGTCACTACTTCCTGTTTACGAGAAGCATTTGGAAAATCTGGTGCGGGTTGCCCCCATCAAACAGCGAAATCGAATACTGTGCACAGGACGAATAGGAAATGCTATTACAGGTCAGTTTGTTAGTGTTATTTAATTAGTTTAATTAATATATAAATTTCCTATAATCTAAACACGTTTCACTATTCATTTATGTTGTTTAGATACATAGTGCAGATTGTTATTTTTATTTATCAACTAGATAGTTGCCATTTCATTTCCTGTTTATTAAAGTTATAAAAAATAAAAATAAAAACACCAGCTTCGCTGTCATAAGTCAATTCATATATGATTTTGCAGATTTCGATTAAAATTTGCATCTTGTGAATACTGTACATATGATAGAGATTTAAATATATCAATACACTATACATTTAATAAGTAGGATTACTATTTTATCAATATTAAATAGCGAACTGTGAATATATATTAGACTTGTATATAGTTGCAATAGTTGTTTTTCACTTAGTTAGTTTCTTTAGTTTAGTTTTTTTTTTTTTTTCCTAGGACTTAGATCGGCCAACGGAGCCGCTAAACCTATCGGAGTGGATTAATCCAAACGGCTTGGGTTATTTAGACAACCCCGGACCGGATTCACTCCTCCAGTTGATGAGTGGTCAATTTTGCCCGTCAACAAATGGCGCTAGAAGGAGGGCCGACTAACAAGCTGGCCTTGTAGGAGCCTTTATTTTTAAATGTATTCAATTTCCCCATGGCTCCCCAAATCACTGTGTTGGAACATGCTTTCAATTTCTC
>JASDQU010244314.1:85833-102601 GCA_032191745.1 Picea mariana
ATATGTGACCATATATATATATATATATATATATATATATATATATATATATATATATATATATATATATCATGCGGGGTTTTGTGTTTTCAAATATAAAACCCGTGGTTCTATTGTATGCCATGTGACCCTTATGCTATATGGAAATGCGCGCGGGTTTTTTTAAACATGGTTTGAACGGTTGTAAAACGACCCAACATGTGTCAATGCTTCATTCGGTTGCAAACGGTTGCACTAGCCCGAGGTCATATGGACCCTCATGTGCCCAGGTGCTAGGCGGTTAGGGGCTGGCGCATCCATAATTGTCCTACATTTCACACCGCTGGCGCAGTTTCACCCAGTGCTGGGTTTTCACGCTTTAAATTACGTGTGTGCAAGGTTCATGTTACAAGGGTGCGTTTTGTAGATGCAGAGACAGCAAGCTTGAAGGGGGGACTTCCAGGAGGCCTAACTTCTTCGTTTTTTGACCGATTGAGGTGCCGAAAAAGCCCAGCTAGGGGTTTTTGGACGCTCTGAAGCCATTGGAGTAGTCTGTTGGTTAGTTTGAGCATTGTAAGTCATGTTTTTTAGAACTTTGATCAATTAATAATAATGATCCATTGGAAGCTGGACCAGGAGATGTAGCCCAAGAGAGGGGTGAACTCCTTTATCAATTGTTGTGTTTATGTGCTTATGTTCATTGATTATGCTGCTGTTTATTTGTATCTTGCATGAGTAATCTTTTAATTAATGTGTTGCAAAGTTGATCCATTTGCTTTTAACACATAAAATTTACTTGCAAATAATTTCAAGATTTCAAGTCTTCCTTCAATTTTAGATCAGGCATGGTGTTGGGGAGTCCTTATCTTTATGATAGAAAATCATTCTTCTTTCGTCATGAGAAAAAATATCATGTTACTAAGGGGGGAGTGGAATATATTGTTAGATCCCACGGCATGAGGGTAAACACCACACTTGTTAATGCAAAACAAATGAAGAGACTCATAAACACTAATAAAAGATATGTACTCATGGTCATAAGGAAGAAAGATGTCAGAAGATACGACACTTTCCAAGGATGTGATCCTTCTCATAAGAAGGAAAAAATTGATATTGTTTCTAGGTATGATGACATTTTCCATGAACCAGATGGATTACCTCCTAAGAGGGAAATCCAACATGAAATACATCTTCAGCAAGATTCTCCCCTTCCTAATGTGGGCATGTATAGGATGTCAGTTGTAGAGATGACAGAGATCAAGAAGCAAGTACAAGGCTTAATTGATCAAAGGGTCATCATGCCCACCTCATCTCCTTGTGGTTCTTCGATTGTGATGGTGCCAAAGAAAGATTGAACATGGCGAATGTGTGTTGATTACCAGGCCTTAAATAAAATCATGGTGAAAAATTGATACCCTCTTCCTCAAATAGATGATTTACTTGATCAATTAAAGAATGTTGTTTACTTCACTAAGTTGGATTTGCGCAGTGGATACCATCAGATCAGGGTTGCAGAACAGGATGCATGGAATACTTCCTTTAAAACCAAACAAGTATTGTTTGAGTGGTTAGTCATGTCGTTTGGGATTTGTAATGCTCCGGAAACGTTCATGTGTGTGATGAATGATGTATTCTTGTCATTTTTAGATGATTTTGTGATTATATATTTAGACGGCATTCTTATATTTAGCGGGACTTGGGATGAACATGTAAGGCATGTAAAGAAAGTATTGGATACTTTGCAAAGGGAAAAGTTGTATGTAAAATTGTCCAAATGTGAATTTGGTAAGACTGCACTTGTGTACTTAGGTCATATTGTAGGAGGGGGGAAATTAAATATTGATCCTTCCAAGATTGATGTAATAGTAAATTGTCCTAAGCCCAAAAATGTAACTAAAATACAGAGATTCTTAGGTGTAGTCCAGTATTGGAGGAGATTCATTTCAAACTTCTCCTTTATAACATCTCCTTTGCATTCCTTAACCAGTGTGAAGAACGTTTTTTAGTGGGGAGGAAAGAAACACAAAAAATTCAACATTTCGAAGGAAAAGATCAGTACCGCACCAGTATTAGAACTGTCGAATATTCAACATCCCTTCGAGATCGAGACAAATTTTAGTGGATACACCATGGGTGTAGTATTGATTCAATATCGTAAGTCTATCCGTTACCACTCTGAAAATTTTAACCACATTGTTGTTAACTATCCTAAATATGATAAAGAGTTGTATGCATTAGTTCAAAGCATAAAGAAATGGAAGCACTACTTGTTAGGGAAGGAAACAATCATACATACAAATCATCAACCCCTACAGTATCTCCAAGCACAGACCAAACTACAACAATCTCAACATTATAGATGGATGGGTTTCCTACAACAATTTCATTTGGTAATCAAGTACAAAAAGGGTGCAAGTAACAAGGTAGCTGATATGGTTTCTAGACCTCCTATGGATGCTTCTATTATTTTGAAGAATGCTTCTTTATCTCATGATAGCTATGTGGAACAATATTCCATTGATGAAGATTTTAAAGAAGTATATGAGAAGCTAACCCATGGTGCATAGGTAGAGAACTATTGTCTGTAGGGAAAACTACTCTACCATCTTGGAAAGCTATGTATTCCTACAAGTGAACGAGTCCATCTAATATGAGAAGCTCACACTTCTCTTGTGTCTGGGAATTTTGGGGTAGGAAAAACTATGGCTCATCTGCAGAGGTTTTGTTACTGGCCTTAGATGAAAGAAATTGTAACTAAATATGTAAAGGGGTGTGTGATGTGTTCTACTTGTAATCCAACTAAAACAAAACTCGGGCTATACTCACCACTGCTTGTTCCATCCCATCCATGGGAAAGTATCTCCATGGATTTTGTATGGGGTTTACCAATGTCGAAATGCGGTCATGACTATTTGTATGTTGTAGTGGATAGGTTTGGAAAGATGTGTATCTTAATGCCATGTAAAAATCATATCATTGTTGAGCATACTGCTAATATCCTCTTTCAGTATGTTTAGGTTCACTTTGGGTTACCCACATCCATTATCTCAGATTGAGATACTCGATTCCTTGGGGATTTTTGGACAAGTTTGTGGAGAATGATGGAAACCAAGATGAACAAGACCATTGCTTTCCATCCATGGACCAAAAAACAGACAGAGGTTATTAACCAAACAATGGTGTTTTTTCTTCGAGGCTACTACAGCAAGCAACCCAAGTTATGGGATGAACAGATACCCTATGTGCAGCATGCTTACAACCGAGCCTTACATTCCTCCACTTAGTGTTCGCCTTTTGAGACATGTTTTGGGTATTTACCTAAGGTTCCTTTGGACTCGATGTATGGGAGAGATTCCAATTCAAATGAATAAAGAAACGAAGATAGATCCTGCAAGTTCATCCAAAGGATCCAATAGGTACATCAAGCAGTTAGGGAATAGTTGTAGAAAATTCAAGAATAGTATAAATCTCGGCATGACAAACACAGGGTTGATCATTAGTTCCAGTTTGGAGACCAGGTATGGATTCACGTTAGCAAGGAAAGATTGAAGGGTGAAGGAAAGAAACTCAAGCCCATCCATTATGGAACCTTCACTATTTTGGAGAAATGTGGTACCAATGCTTTTCATCTAGATCTTCCACCTTATATGCAGATCTACTCAGTTAGAGAACTTGAAACTTTTAGAGCCTCCCGTGATCATGGATCAGGGTGAGGAAGTTTCAATACCTTCAGTTGATGAAATTTCTCTTGAGTAATTGGATGAGTTAAAGGAAGATATCATCTTGGGCAGAAGAATGAGGAATTCACGCAGGAATTATGTTGATTATCTTTGAGTAAGCTAAAAGGGCACACATCCAAGCAGAGAAAAGTGAATTGAGAAGGACAAGGTGATCGAACTCTTCCCTCACGTATCTGTTGATTGATGAAATATTTTGGTGGTCCAAAAATCTCTTAGTGGGAAGTCGTGATCAAAAAAGGATCCAGAGAATACTAAGGATAGCTCAGAATTTGCAGAAGCAACTCAGGAAGCTCATAATAGCCTCAACAGACAGAGAAAGGGAAAAAATCAATGAAATTGGCATCATCGCAAAGAGCACGTCGCAATATTTCCAACGGCATAAAAGGCTCGTCAAACAGAGTTACGGATAGAATGATACTTGCAGTCAAAGTTTTGGTCAACCTAGCCCAGTCAGCAGGGATGAGTCAACATTCATACTGCTGACATCAGCATCAGTATGAATTATGTCAGCATCTATAAAGTGTGTGTGGACATCAACATGGTGATGTGGCAACACTATAGGTTGCCCCGTGTCACTCCTTTTCAGCATTTTTGAGTCAATATGTGGACCAATGGGGAAGTGCCACATGGCAGTTCATACAACCACGTGGAATATTGTATGGGACATGGAAGGTGCGTGGAAGGTGACTGTGAAAGTGGTTGGCATGGGCCAATGGTTGGCTGCCACATGCCAGTGGTAAAATTCCCAATGAGGGCCCAAAACATGGATTTTCAAAAATAAAAAAGCGCCCGCCAAATCTAGCAGACGAGCTACAAACTCTAGTTAATCTAAACAAATATATATATATATATATATATATATATATATAACCCAAAAGGGGAGGCCCATGAGCTTGACCCCAAGACCTCACCCTATCCAACGCCTTACAATAGCATCTGCCACCGTTGGGCCAACGAACTTCATTGGTTACTTAAGCCAACTTTTCCATTAAATGTTAAGTCTTCCCATGGATGAAGGAAGAGGGTGCTCAATGATATGGTTGGACATGGATTTCGAAACGAAGTCCAAATAGTTAATTGCAGGGTGTAGGCACAGAAATCGAGACGAGATTTCTCAAGGGCCTGGGAGTGCCAGAGTCGGATTGAGGCATGGAGACAATCATTTTTGGGTAATTCGACACCACAAATTCAATGGTACTGTGTATATGAGAAAATATTCTACAACTTAATTCGAGAATGAGGTATACTTATGTATTTTGCCAAATTCTTCTGTTGAGTTAATAAAAAGGCCTACCCATTTGAGAGCAGGACCCAGAGACGTAGTCCACCAAGGACAAATTCCATTATCAAGTTATTTTGTATAGATTTGATGCTTATGTCTCTTCATTATTGAGCTTTTCCTTCTTTATGGTGCACTTTAATTTATTCTCATTTAGTACAATTCTTTATAAGTCACTTCGATGAAAAGATCCTGGATCATCGCTTTTGTCAGCAATTTTCCTTATTGGCTATTATTCAGAGGGTCACTTTCATGCACTACTTGCATATGGTGCATGCAAGGGATGCACATGGTCATTGTTTTTTGAACATCCCATTCGTCCAAGCTCCTCCTAATCATCAAGCTATTTCTTTGTACCTCGTGTTGGATGATGAGAGATTCCTTAATGCTCTCATTTCAGCAGATCTCCTTCCATCGACTTCAACTCATCTATTCTGGAAATGAGACCTAGAGTCCTATGACTACATAGAGGCTTGCAGTCATTAGTGGTAGGTTCTCCTACCATCGATAGTTGGGAATACATCAATGTCTCATAATCGATGGATTCTTCAAGTGTTCAACCTCAACACCCTTATTCACACTTATGGAATGTACTTAGTGCCTTGACACCTACTTTCATTATCGGTGGGTTGTCTCTCATTTGTTAATGATGTACCTTAATGACTAGTAATAAAACGAAGTCTCATTTTGTTCAACCTCAACTCCTCTATTCACATGGCGTACACTTGCACCTTCGACGGATAGTGTAGAAGACCCCCAACTTACAGTAGCAACATTCCTTTTCTGCTATTGTCTTTCATTGGACCAGTAGCTATATGGCTTCAATGATCATGGGATATCATATGTATACAGATGTCTTCAGTTGATTTTGAGACTGGACTCCACTGTGTCTTTATCGTGACTATGCTAGCCTATGGCATTTGTCCACTTTGCATTTCCTATTCATGGCCATGAACAACTATTTGATATTTTCCACATGGATCTGTAGTGCAATTCAGATTGGCAGCCATGTGTACAAAGTCATTATGGATTGTCATATTCTCATGACTAACTTGTACTTCCACCTGAGTCTTCATTACTCCACTTCTGAGAATTATAATTTATTTTGGCCATCGCAGATAGTCCTCTGACCTCACACATTAGGGGGAATCTGTTACAACAAATTTTTCCTCACTCCATGTAACTTGCTTGGATGGATTTACATTTCCCTCTTAAGACTTGAATTCCCCCTTTTTTGTTCAATCCAGAGCCAAAAATGCACATTTTTGTACATATACACCCCCTATCAGTTATACAAAAAGTTTATATGCAGGTTGCTCCACTACAACCCGCGTACATCGGGTTTGGTGCTCAAAAATTAAAAATTATGTTGGGTTTCCATGACATGTCATGATATCGATGTTTCTTGACCTTCCATATACTGGAAATGATCCGAATCATCCCTTCAGTTCCATTCGAAGGATATAAATTGAGCCATATCCAAGCCTAAAAGAATTAGAAATTTAAGAGCAAAGACACTTTGGAGAAATTTCACTTCATATTGAGTCAGCATCCCTTTGTCCTTGAAAGTCTGAACTTCTTATGTTCAACCCCCAAGATCTTTCTACTTTGTGATGAACAACCCCATTGACTCCTATACATGAGCTTTCCTTTTGGAGGATTGTAGTGGTGGAAACCCGGCTTAAGGGACTTAGTTTCCCGATTCCGATATGTGTTGTTACAGAAGTTTGTCACCTATGTACTTCTGTTGATTATTTTAATAGAAAAAAAAATTTCTTGTCCAATTGATATCTTGCAAATATTTGAATTGTTGTTCCATGGGCGTATTTTTCATGTATGTTAATAGATTATGCTAATTCGTATGACGAAATCATTTATTATCACCATATGCTTGTGTATCTTGATTGTTGAGGACAAGTTTCAAGTATAAAGCTTTGGGTTGTGTGCTCAATGTTGGTCTTCTTCAAACGTCCAGATGAGGTAGGAATTTAGTCTTGTCTTGTTCACATTTCATTTATATAAAATACTTGAGATTAGAGTTGATTTCCGAGTATCATTCCATCTATTGTGGTTTTCCCCTAGCCATAGAGATTTTTTCCTCATAAGAGGCATTTGAGGTACAAATACTCCTTTCCTCTAACAAATAAATATTAATAGTGCAAAAAGGGGCATAAGTGAAAAATTGATAGAATCTCACCTTATGTAAATGTCAATGGTAAAGCATGATAAGGGGGGACTTTCATACTAGACCCTCCTATTCAATCCCACATAAGATATCACAATAACAAACAACATAAGATATCACAATAACAAACATCATTGCCAAATTTCCCATGATATTAATAGGTTATAAATAAAATTAATGCAAAGATGAAAAAACCTATACAAAGCATATTTTGATGAGGGAATGAGAAACCCAAAATTATATTGAAAGATATCAAGGAAGAAATTTAAAAAACATAAGAATGATGTCACCCAAGAGTGGCCATGAAGATGGCCTTCAATCTTCATTTTTCAGGTAGATCATATCCTCTTTGAGGCTTTCTCTCTAAACTGGATCATTAATAGGAAGAGACTTTCTACCAAGTGGTGTAAGAAAGGCTCAATGATGATACCAATGAGAAGCAATGAATCTAGAACTAGTTAATCACCGAATCTCTAATTACACTTGTGTGACATAACCTTGCATTCATTGAACTATTAGAACTCTTAAGAGATCCTTTTATTTATATGTTTTCTTTGGAGAATTTCAAGAAAGAGAAATAAAATTATTTTCCAATTTAGGTCGTGCAATTGAAGTTCTTTAGCTTTAGTACTTTATCACAACTCATGAAAAGGCAAGATTTTGAGCATTTCCCAATCTCTAAGTGTGCATACAAACTGCTAGATTCTATAACTTAATGCACTGAGCACATACATGAAAACTGAGGAACTATCAAAGGATTACTTATGCAAGTTGTGTGGCTTAAGGAATTGGTGTGTCATGTAGTCATGAGATCAATCAACTACATGGTTTAACTTTGGTTCTCCATGGATAATTGTGACATAATTCAACCATTTCTTGTAACATGTTGCTTCATTGCCTTCATTGTATCAATATTTGATCATAAATCATACTATTTGTGGAAACCCATTTGTTTATACAAGCAAACAAAAGTGACTTACTAACAGGGTGACCAATTTCTCTAAAAATATGTTAGAAAAACACAAAAAATATTTTTGTGCTACTAATGTAAAATGGTGTGGTTATCAAAACACAAATGGCTCTATGCATCAATTTCACTCTATGAATATTTAGATTTATTGTTCCCTCGCAGGAAAACACATAAATCAAATAAACAAACATGTATTGACAAAATATCTAGATGAAGAGAAAGAACATGAAAGAACACGATATAAGGACTCCAAGTAAATACGAGATTCTTCCTGTTCCTGTGGAATAATTATGTCTATGAATGTGAATCCATTTTAGTTTCCCTTCTTAAACGATCCTCTCATTCACGATCATTATCTCATGGGTCTTTCCCTCAGCGAACTCATTTTCATCGAAAAATAAAAAATATTTTTCTATTTTCTCGTCGAAATTCATTTCAAAGTATCTGGTCGTTGAAGGATCCATGAAACATCTTCTCATGACCAAAACAAAAAGCCACCATAAAAAATAATATAATAGTTGAATTATCATTTCCAAAACCTTATTGACATATTTTATTTTATATTAATTAGTATAATCTTTTTTTAATATCATTATATTTTTTCAATATTTCAAAATAGTTGTTAATAAGAATATCATTAGACATTAAACAATTTAAATGAAAAAATCACTCAAAGGATAATTGCTATTTTTTAACATATAAAAATAGCAAAATAAAAAAGATAAAAAATAGTAAACTACCATCGCCACAATGATCCCTATAACACGGAGATAAACCATAACCATCTCCACAATCCTCCCTATAACTCGGTTTTTTTCAACAGTTAATGTCACAGGAAACACACCCGATACTTCCCCACTTCATGGATGATATGAGGTGCCAAACCACAGCCCCAGGGACTCTAGCAAGGCTTGAACTCGTGACCTCTCCTCGTACCGAGAGAGTGTGCGCGCGTCTTACCACTTGAGCTAACCCATGGGACTAATGTCAATGTGCCTAAGACATTACGCTATCTCAACTTTCAATTCTTTTAATTCATGCTTGTTGAAAAATAACTCACGATTAATTTAGTCTTTTATATAAATAGTTTATATTTATCTATTTTATAATTATAAATTTTAAGTTAAATGGTAATTAATATAATTTTTTGTTTATATATATATATATATATATGAGAGATAAAAATTAAATGTTATTTGAAGAGTATATGTTTTTATTTTCATGTTTTAAAAATTAAATAAATAATTTGTATTTATCTACTTTATAATTATAAATGTTATGTTAAATTGTAATTAATATAAATGTTTGTTTTATAGTTGAGATAAAAATCAAATGTTAGTTGAAAGTATGTCTTTATTGTTATAATTTTAAAAATGATAGTATGAGATATTGAATTTTTTTCTTATTATTATTTAAACTAAAGTTATCTTTTCCTCGAAGTGTAGGATAGTGGGTGACAGAGTGTGTTTTTAAGGCACTATGTGATGTAAAAGTCACTCGTTAGAAAGTTGGGAGTACAAAAATCCAGCCATGTAAGGGTTTGTGTGGCTCAGGCCGAGTGAGATTCCCAGGTGATTTTGACGACTTAGATGCCCCTGAGTGGCGGTTTCTCGGCCACAGGCTAGTCTCACAAGTCACGAACAAACTAGCAAACAAAAAAAGTCATCTTTTGGTTTTAGAGTGTGATTTAAAACTATATTTAATTGTATATGAATGTGTAGGTTTTCACAATTAATCATAATGTTGTTTCAGTTTTATTTTAAATAAATTATATAAAACATCAAATAAGGTTTTGAGTTGACCATATGTTGTTTATACAATAATATTAATACCTTTAAAAATCTTGAAATTTATAAAAAAGATTAAATTAATAACCCTATATATTGTACACTTTTTCCAAATATACTTTCAAATTTAATATTATATTTTACTCCATACCTACAACATTTATCAATTATCCATTAGTTCCCTTGTTAAATAAATAAAAGGCCAAGTCATTTACCTTTGTTATTGGTTATGATTAGGACTGACCTAAAATTGAAAATGCATTTCAATAATGACATGTTTACAAGGTTCTTTAGTTTATAACAGGAGAACAACAACCCAAACTAAATCCAATTAACACTTTAAAAATATCTATCTTATAAATATTTATTTTAATTTAATAAAAAACATTTAAACATTTAACAATCAATCAAATATTAAAACTAATTTTATTAATTTAATTAAAAAAACATGTACTAGTCTTATTCATGGAAGCATTGTCATTCATCTAAACACAGGTTTTCATGTTTTTTTCGATGTTGCAAATAAAGTGAATCTTAATCCCTGATGTCTGGAAAGACTCCAGCTTGAGTGCAGTAACTCACTATAGTTATGAAAAGACTCCAGCATGAGTGCTAAGACATCAATACTCCAGCGTGAGTGTTGTAACTGGAGTTGTAACTCACTATAGTTATGGAAAGACTCCAGTATGAGTGTTAAGACATCAAGACTTCATAATGATTGTTGTATCTCACTATAGTTATAGTTGTATTATAAATGTTTTACTTTTTATTGTTGGTATAATTTTGGATTGATTTGGTTTGAAATTTGGTGAGATATTTATGGAATCACTCCAGCATGAGTGTTGAGACATCAAGACTCCAACATGAGTGCAGTAACTGGAGCTATATCTTATTATAGTTATGGAAAGACTCCAACATGAATGCAAAGACATCAATACTCCAACCTGAGTGTTGTAATTCACTATAGTTATGGAAAGAGTCCAGCATGAGTGTTGAGACATGAAGACTCCAGCATGATTATTGTATCTCACCATAGAGTTGTATTATAAATGTTTTACTTTTTGTTGTTGGTATATTTTTGGATTGATGTTCTTTAAAATTTGGTGAGAAATTGATGGAACTGTATATTTGGGTGGTTAAATTTGTAGATTTGAGTGGTTAAGTTTGTATAATGTAAATTTCCTAGGAAGTGGAATCCATTTATGCATTCAAAAATGCAATTTAAAAAAAAAAAATTTGAGATTTAACCCACATATATATTACCACATTCCTATAAAATACCAAAACATATAACAACACCATACCAAATATACCAAAATATAGTAAAAGAATACGACTAAAACAGTAATTCTTCTTACTAACCCATATCTTATAGTTAACACTAAAAGTCAAGTTGCCAACTACTGAGCATGGGCTCATACGCTTCAACCCTGACTCCCTTTTATGGCCACACTAAATTTGTTAGATTTGTGTAAGTTAATGAATGACCTTGCGCGTCACGATCTGTCATGGCCCCGTGCCCCCACCAAGCGTCCTTCGGACATTCATAAATTTGAGGGAAAGACTGGTGAGGACCCGAGTGATCATGTGACTACTTTTCATCTATGGTTCTCATCTAACTCTCTAAATGATGATTCTATTTGTTTGAGGCCATTTCAATGCACCCTCATGGGGGTCATTGTGAAATGGTACATTGAGCTACCTAGGGGAACATATGGAACTTTCAATCAGATGGTATTGGTTTTTCTCAATCACTTCCAATTATCAGTTCATTATGATGCCATCCTAGGACTTTTGTCGAACCTTCGCCAAGATAAAGCCACACATATCTATGATCATATAAATGGGTGGTAGAGACGAAAAAGGTTGATTAAAGCCTACATTCCTCTAGAGTTTTTGTTGGAATGGTTCCTTAAGTCTTCGTTCCCTTATATTTTGAAGGATGTCTCTAAATCTGGAGTAACATCTGAGGAAGAAGCCATCTTCAAAGTCGATCAATTAGACCTTACATATGCTCGATCTGGGATGCTTTATGAAATTCTCCTAGACGCATCGTGGTCAAACTACGATCCTAGAAAAAATCATGGCCATCATGTCGATGCCATCATAGGGTCAAAAAATTCTAAGACTACAAACATGGTGATGAACTAGTTGAAATATTTGTCTCTAAGCCAGCGTGTAGTAGGAAAAGATTTGGCTTTGTCTTCCACCACCACCCAGTCGGTGGATGTGCCTTTTGTACAGTCGTCTTCTAACCCAAATGGTAACTAGCAACTAGGAGGGACTAAGAAGAAAGGACGAGGTAATAATCATAAGGGTGGGAAAAGTAATAAAAAATCCAAGGATGACAATAATAATTAAAAATTGAATAATAATGTTGGTGAGGGAAAGAAAGAGAAGTGGAAGGTGAAGTTTCCTTGTAAACTTTATAAATATGATTACCTTACCCACTTGTCCCCCAAAATCAAGGAAACCTTGAGGCTCTTATTGGAAACGCCCACTGTACTTACAAACCTATTTCCACGTAATCAACATATGGCCTCCGAGACCTCCAACACCGGAAATGCATCGAGTGGGATTCAAAACCCCTCGACACATGAAGGTGTCCATCTATGCATCAATATGGTTAAGTCTCAAATTGATGTAGCCACTCGAACTTGTGATTACGATTCTTCATAGAATTTTATAGGTCTAGAGTCTCCTCCTCCCCTGGAAACACCCTTGCAGATCAATAAGCTGGAACCTCCACCTCATATTATGAAAGAAGTACTAAAGCGCTCTTCCAACAATCCTAATTATAGAGCCATCCAAAACTATTCGATTGTCAAAGATTTGGTCCAAACATCATGTGCGATGTTGACTTTGGAGGTGCTTTAGATGTGTCCTTCATAGAGGAATGCCTTGTTATCTGTGTTAGGAGCTCTGGACCCATGTGGCTCAAAGGTTATCAAGTTTGATGTCACGGATGTTAAGCCTCGCTTACCTTACTAGATGGCCTTTCAAATCCATGTGGAGTACACAAATTACTATCAAACGTATTGTAATTGATGAAGGTGTTGTGACATGTGTGATGTCCCTAACATGTTGAAAATCCATTGGCTCTCTAACCCTATCTCAATCTATGACTATGTTGACCACATATGATGGGTGTTCATTTCGACCCCACGGGATCCTTCCCATGTTTTCAGTCTAGTTAGGTGGAAATATTGTGGAAGTCAACGTCGAGGTGGTTGATGCACCTCTCGACTACAATTTTCTATTAGGGCATAATTGTACTTATTCCATGACAGTCGTCGTGTCGTCAGCTTTTCGCACTTTATGTTTTCCTTACGAAGGGAAGATAGTGACGATTGATCTATTTTCCTTTGTACACTCTAGTCCTAGTGCATAGATTGGACCTTTGGTCCCTATGATTGATAATTCTCAGCAGACAACTCAGGATGTTGGTGTCGAGATGTATTCCTCTTTGATGGATATTTTTTATTTCATGGCACCAATTCACTATATTCATTCCATTTCTAGTGAGCCTTCGCCATCGAGGAGGTATGTTCCTTTTTGTACTTTGTATTTCAACGACCCTTGGACCCTACCTTCCCCAACTATGTCGTACAAAGGTCAGTTACACATTGGGATGGCAATGCCATTGTCAACAACAGAAGCTATGTATCAGGTTATTCTAGACACTGCTGCTGACCCAGATCCTTCCTCCTCACAGATGGACGAGATGGATCCTATTTTAGAGCCCATATGGGTCACTCAATCGTCTTGTTCACATGATTTCCTCAACGATAATTTACCTTCATATGAATCCATCTTAGAGGACATTATTGGTCCTGATAGGCCTTCAGACAATATGCATCATCGATCCTATTTTCTCTCGAATATTGTTAAGATCGAACATGATGACTTTAGATTTTCCTTGAGTGAGATGGTCGGTCACATCATGGTTCTATTAGATACACATGGTATTTATGCCAAAGGAAACCTGGCGAATATTTATCCTACCGTCGCGATCGACATCTCTCTTACCCCTAGTAAAATCGAGAAGTATATATCGATGTAAATTTTTCTTCTGAATAAATTTAGATTTACATCAATCTCTTCAAATAATTCTGAGATGTATTCGCTTGGTAATATGAAGACATGATAGGGATCAACCCCAACATTGTTGAGCATGATATTAAACCTATTGGATGCTATTCATGTTCGACAACGTCTTAGAGTTGTTAATCCTAGGAAGGCCTCTTCTATTAAGGCAGAAGTAGAGAAGCTACTTAATGTTGGTTTCATCTACCCAGTTCCCTTGACTGAATGGTTGTCCAATCCCGTTACCATAGATAAAACGCAAGGATCGTCTGTGTGTATATGGATTTTAGAGACCTGAACAAGTATTGTCCTAAAGATAACTTCCCTGTTCCTTTCATTGACTAGATTCTTGATGAGTGTGCAGGAAGAAAGGTATTTTCCTTTATGGATGGATTTTCAAGGCATAATCAAATTAAGATCAAACTCAAGGATCAACATAAGACGATGTTTATTTTTCCTTGGGGTACCTTTCATACTGCAAAATTCCTTTCAGTCTTAAAAATGTTAGAGTGACCTTCCAATATGCCATGACCTTTGCATTTCATGATATTAAGCACATCGTCGAAGCTTATTTAGATGATATCGCTGCTCACTCTTGCAAGAGACTAGATCACTCTTCTCACCTTCGACTAGTAATTGAAAGATGTTGTTACTATTGCATTTGGTTGAACCCTCACAAGTGCATATTCTGCATTAGGTCTGGTTGTCTTTTACGATTCAAAGCGTCTGAGCATGGGATCATGGTGGATCCTATGAATGTTTAGGAAATACTTCAGTTGCCTCCCCCAAGCAACATTCAAAACTTCAAGGTTTATAGGGGAAGGCTAACTTCCTGCGTCATTTCAATGTGAACTGTGCCAATTTAACTAAAGGTTTCATGTGTCTTTTGAAGTAGGACACTATTTATATGGGATGAGTGAGCCCATGAATTCTTCAATGCTCTTAAGAAATCTTTGGTATCGACACCTCTGTTGAAGCCTTCGGACTACAGTAGAGACTATTTTCTTTATATCGTTGCATTTGAAGGGATGGTTGGTATGGTACTAGTTCAGGAGGACGATGATCTCCATGAGCACATTAGCTACTATCTTAATCAAAACCTAGTTGGTCTTGAACTTAAATACTTTAACGTAGAGAAGTTGGCCTTGGATGTTGTACACGCAGTACAGAGATTACGACATTATATCTTACCTTGAAAAACTACCGTGGTTGCAGATATCAATCCATTTCAATATGTCGTTGCCAGGCATATCATAGGAGGGAAATACAATAAGTGGATTGTTATTTTGCAAGAATTTGACCTCGATTTTGCTTCTGTGAAGCCTAAGAAATCACTAGTTTTTTTTTTATTGATGTCGAACTTCCTTCGACTAGATAAGGACATTTTTCATGACGATTCATTCACAGATGAAAATATTTTCCTTATTGTTAGAATATGAAGGATTGTGCTCGTTTTACCATTGACAATATCTCTATTATCACCCAACCATAGGCCGAAGCCACCCTCCAAGCACCTTAACCTTGACAGAGAATCACTTCGGAAGGAAACCTTAGGCTAGATATCCAAACAAAGGGTAGTGCACCTTTCCCCAAGGATAGCACATCAACAAGAGTTGATCAGATAGTCCAAAGCCTAACCAAGAGATAGTCCAATCCAAACGTGATCTGCTAGCTGCAAAAGCTGCAATGGCAGCTCTCCTCAAACCTGCACACAAGACTGGGCGTTGCAGTGCACACAAGTTGTTGCTCTGCAATTCTGAGACTGCCTTCCAGAATGAGAACTAGCCTCCTATATTTACACTAATTCTGGCTAACTACCTGGGCCGACTTCTCCTCTTGGAGGCTAATAACCTAATACAAATTATCTTCTTGAGACGACAAGTCTTCTAGGGTTATTAGACAACTCATTAGGATTTCTTCTTGCTTCCCGGAATATTCTATTCTCGTCAGGTTTACACGTGGAGGTGAATACCTCCCGCAAATACCATAATATCAACACTTATATTGTATTTGGACCCTTGGTATGGATGCATTTTGATCTACCTTCAAACCTTGAAGCTACCCCAACATCCATCGAGAGACGATCGAAGACATATACATCATCAAGCTAAGAACTAACTTGTTATCAACAACACTTTGTATCGTCAAGGGGTGGATAATATATTATGTCGTTACTCACGAGGAAATTGAAGTTGTTCTCAATCATTGTCACGGTGGGGCATGTGGTGGTCATTTATCTGGGCTTGCAACAACCCAAAATATTTTGTGAGCTGGTTATTTTTGGCCATCAATTTTTAAAGATTGCGTTGAAGCGGTCAAGAAGAATCACCCTTGGCAGATATTCTCTCAGAAAATGTGCTCGCACCCAAACCCTCTTCACCCAGTCATCATCATTGGTCCCTTCATTAAGTGGGGGGTGGATTTTATGGAATTCAACCCAACCTTAGCTAGGGGGCACCAACATATTATCGTGGTCGTGGACTATTTTACTAAATGGGCAAAGGCCATGCCTACCGTTAAATTCAATGGTAATACTGCATCATTCTTCATGTTCAACCAGATTATAGCTCAGTTCAAAATCCCAAAAGAGATAGTCATTGATCATGGAAGTCACTTTCAAAATAAAATGATGAAAGAATTAGCATCAAAACTGGGGTTTAACCACAGTCATTCTTTCCCTTACTATCCCAAGGAAAATGGAAAAGTAGAGGCGGTGAATAAATCTCTAAATACCATTTTGCA